>CALNXI010002986.1:16477-38977 GCA_942486025.1 Porites evermanni
TACCTGACATAAAATTGACAGTTAATCTTATAATCCTCTAAAAATGGTAGTATCCCGAAGACAAGCTAACATTACTTTTTAGTGATCGTTAAAGTTTCGTGAAGGACACCACTTTCAATGTGAAACCATATCGAAAGCCTGCGTTCCTTGAGGAACGATGATACTAAAACCTTAAAGAGAAAGACGCTGTGCAACAAAAAAGCGGTTGCTATTTTTTTGCCCGACATTTAAGGCGACATTGAAGAGTTTTAGGCAAATAAGTCCAGTGAAAATTCATATACAAGCGAATGTTATCTAACCGACACCTTGCTATCAATAATGTTGATTCAACTGTGAAATGTCACATTTTGTAGCTAAGTGAAGAAGACCGAAGAACATTTAAAAATTCTGTTTTCCTCATGTCTGTTCATCCTCAAATATTTAATATTTATCTTGCTTCTTATCACATCCCGTCAAAATGTTTGCTTAAAATGGCTTTTTAATAATTTTGCTTTAAAATCACAACAAGTTGCTGCTCATAATTGTGCACAGAATGTGACGAAATCGTCTCCTTGCAGTCAAAATATATAAGCTTCGTCACGTTTCCAGTGATTTTTACTTTTTTAGAAAGCTGAATAAATCATATAGTTAAACTTAAATTGAATGCCAGGTGCTTATGAAGTTTGACCTCATTATCCAAGATATTACGGATTCCTCTTAGTGCGTAGGTGATCTAGCGACGGGAGTGATGTAAAAAACTGTAATCTTAGACAGATAACGGAAGTTGTCACCGAAAGCCGTCGAAATCTGAAATTTTGTAGTGAAAAGTAAGCTGTAGAAGCGCTTTTTCTCTTATTTAATTTATTCTTTACACAGTCGGTAATTTCCATGGCCCTAATAAGAAGCCAAGCTAATGAACATGTTATGTCAGATAAAAAATAATTTGCTAGAAGGCCGTAACGAAAAGAACCATACCGAGGTGTAAGCATTGTATACCGTTCACCGACCGTCGGTGATTATCCAAATATCTGTTTAAAAAATCGTCAAGTGCTTATGTCTCAAATTGAACTGCTGAAATGATTGTGTTTTGAAAGTATTTTAAAAGAATGTTTGCAGCCTAAATATCGCAATTTTGCCGGATAGCTGATGGTACACGAAAATAAAAACCCCACGAAAAAAATAAGCAGATAATATTACCTTGTAATGCAGACTAAAATCTCTCCCTTTTAACATCGTTCGTGAAGTTTAAATAATGAATTAGATTTCCCAGCAATGTTAAGGGTTGAGCCTGAAGCTGTTATTGAAAGGCGAAAAATTCAGCCAATCACAGGTCGCCATTGAATAGTTACTTTCGACAAAGGTCAAGAGCGAAGCATTGCAACGGAAATACGAATGAAAATGAAATAGGGCTGACACTAAGTCTTTTTAGCTTACGACACCCGGGCTCGTGCATGACGTTAATTGGCGTTTCTGCAGGGTTTCTCAACAGTTTTGAAGGAAGTGAAAGGATTTCCTTTAGATTCCATTCTGTAACTCGACCTCAAATATGAGTTAACTGCAAGATTTGTTTTTTTGACCACTTCAATAAGTAAAAAAAGTTAGAGCTTTAATTTTTCTTATAACATGCTGTTAAGCGAAATTTGGTGGTCCTGCATTGATATACTGACCAATATTCCGTTTTTCAATTTTGTTTTTTGTCGGTGTTTTTCTACCTGATTATAAATATTATATTTATTAGAAGCAAAGCAAACCCTAGCTTCAAATAATGTTTAAAAACAAGCAAGCTACCCGCTATTTTGGCTATACTCGAATTTATTGTCGGTAGGCAAGCATTCCATTTCAACTTGGGCTTCAGGCTCTCTGGTGAAGTGACAAAATTCTGTCAAGCGTGCAAAGAAAGTACTGTCCGATAGCCCGGGGCTAGTGGATTTTGGTATCGGGCTAGTGAATTCTGTTTTTAACTTGCCCGACGGGCAAGTGATGTTTTATGAGGAATTTGAATAACAGAAGAACAAAAAGTTTTTGGGGCTAGTTGAAATGACGTCTGGGCTAGTAAATGCTAGCTTCAGCTCGCCCGAATGGCAAGCTGTAAAAATGATTTTCTTTGCACCCTGCTATAAAATTCAAATACAACGTTGGTATTGCTTCAGATTTCGCTTTGACGGATATTGTATTTCAGGGCTGTTCTTCCTTTGCTGTTATTTTAGCCGTATGGCATGGTATAATAATTGCAATGGACATTTAAGGCGTCAATATCATCGGATAATAGTAAGTTTCAAGGTTTATATTTTCCTACTGTGCAGAGCACTTTTTCGTGGCTCACACAGAAAATTGCTCTCTATAAAACATGAGATAATGAAATAGCATCAGAAACGCCAGAATAAGATGATTTTCTTCGAGTCGGTATTCCAACGAAATTAACTTCATTAGTCTTGCAATTGTTAATGCCTTCTCTGTTACAGTAACTCATCGCCATGAAGCCATATTCAATGTAATTTATTATGTTGCTCACAAAGTTATGACTCGACATAAATCTTTTATAAGGGTAAATACATCTAGTATACTATTAGCAAGATATTATTATCAAACTATATTAATTAAAAATATCATCTCTGAGTATCGTAAGAGCTTAGCAGTATAAGTAATCTTTGAAAATTTGACACCCGATATACCGAACAGTTTAAGAGAAATTCTACTTTAAAAGCTCGAAAATTCACAAAGGATGTATGACTGGCTAATGAACTTTTTTAGCCACCGAGCAATTTCACAAATTTGATGGCTATATTTTCCTTTGATATTGCTTTCCAAGGGTAAACAGGTGCAAAAATTGCCCAAATTAACCACATCTTTTAACTTTTAAATTCAGTTTGTAAATTTCCATCGAGCCCCCGAAAACAGCCGTTTCTCGTGGCTTGCTCCTCGACGCTGGGGACGTTTTCCTCCTCGCGAAACGTCTCCAGCGGCGAAGAGCGAGGGGAAACGGCTGTTTTCGCAGGCTAAATAAAGTTTGCTTTGGGTATTGGGTAATAGACCTCTCTAGCTTGTATGTTTGCTTTTCCCAATATAAGTCATGTGATAATACTCATAATTTATGAAAAGACAAAAAGGCTAATTTTCCAGCAACTTTCATTATGAAAACGAGGCATACACGCTAAAGAGGTCTATTGCCATTGAACGATTGCCAAAGCAACCTTCATTAAATTGGGTATAAAGAGCCTGTGAGCCTAGTAAGTCGTATGCTAATGAGTTAGAATGTCAACAGTGCATGACGTCAGCAAAGAATTCCCCTGTCGCCTTCTGATGCTTGCCACCGAGGCCTAAACCGCGAATGCAATACATTCATTGGCGGTTGGGTTTGTTCTCTGCCTTCATATGGCAAAAAGCAAAATCAAGAAACAATGCTTTTCGTCATGTTTCGCGGGGAGTGTTTGCTTTGGGAACGGTACGTTCGGTGGGTGACTCTACTTCTGCTGAAAAATTATGTTAATTGGCGAGTTGTTTATTTGTCACAAACCCTTTGAAAGTCTTTAGAGAAAGACACCCGATTATCATACTTTGTTATAAAATCAACTAAGCAAATAACTGAGTTATTTTAATTAGTTCATTTAGACTACCTTTTTAACTCGTTTGATTTTTATAATCCCAGTAGGAAGTAGGAAATTTTCTATTTATCTAGATTTCAACGACTGTCTGTTTTACAAAATAAAGAAATTTTTAACAATGAAGCATTCCGACCTATATTCCATCTTCGACAACATTGTTCATCTTTTGTTAAAGGATAGAAGAAACAGAGGCAATGCTTGTGATTGACACCTAGATTAACCAGGCAGTGAGATTTTTATCCATCTTACAGGCTATACGATTGGCCAAGTAAATTTTGCCAGGATCTTGCTATTTTTATCTGTAGAACGAAAGACGAGCTATTAGACGAAACACTTGCGCAGTATCACTAACTTAATTCAAATGTTTTTCTTTTTTTTTCCTTTGTTTTATACTACATGTTTTATACAAAAAAAAATTCTCCCTAAAGCCAACTGTTCAGCACAGGCCTAGATCCATTCAACTTGTTGAACTGTTTTGCCGTCACCGGTTAAAACTGAGTTTTAAATTGAACCATTAAGTTAAAATGCATTTTTTTAAAAAAAGAAATAACTACTTTTTAATCAAGTAATCCAGTAGTTCAGTTTTTGTAAATCCTGGTTTTATATGCGACTCCGCAAATTTACGATCTTTGGGAAGTCTGCACCTGTTAAAAACTTTATCAGTTTCTTCTTTTTATCCTTTGTTGAATTTATTTACTAACATCGCAAGTCTGTGATAGGCTTTATTTCAAAGCGAAGACTGTGTAAAAGACATCGCATGTAAAGTGAAGTTAAAAAAAGCAAAGATAAGCCATAAATAATGTACAGGCTTAAACCAGGAATTATTGCTGTCAGGCTTTCGCTATATTTGCGCCATTAACTTAATTTGACCCATAAATGTCGTACAGGACGCGTAATTCAATATATTTGCATAACTACCATTAACCTAAGATTTCCTCCCCAGGTTTTAAAATAACCCTCAAAAAAAGTATTTTGGCAACAAGCACATTGAGGATACCATATTTGAATTTTACACGAATAATCTCAACAAACGTCTCACATAACAATGAAAGGCTTGCACAGCGGCCTTAAATGAGTTTAGAATGCCGCTAAAACCTTGAATTCAAAGGATAATACACTGTGTATACCTTTTTTATCATAACCATGGTAGCTGTAGAAATATGACAGATTACCATGTTTTTTACCGGATTTACTTACTTTCTTTCCAAGATCGATTGACATCTTGGTTAAAAATACCTCATAAATCTTCATGGTTTCTTCATTAGTCCGTATTTGTACCAAGACTTGTTTACTGGTATTAATAGCAGTAACAAGAATTATTCCTACAATTACATATTCCTTGATATGAGGAGAACGCCATATGACGAAACCATGGTGAGTTTAAAGAAAATTACAACGTTTAAAAAAATCTAACTTTACCTTGAAGGATAGACAGTTACCCTCTGTTGGTGATGTTTGAATAGCCAAAAATATGGCGGGGGTCGGATATTATAAACCCGAGTTTAAAATAAAATGTTGTCAAGTACAGGCGCCTGCTTATTTCACCTGTATAGACACCGACAGGCTCCTAAAACTTCATTTGACTGTAAATTAGGCGAAATAAATAGGATAAATGCTAATGCATAAACAAGTTATTCACCTCTTTGATTACTTGGTGCCACACATGAAATGCGGTTGGCTTTTATGTGATTGTTAAGGTGTCAGATACCATTAAAAATTCATTACATTTCACTACTTCAGCCACATTATTAAAGCTCCAGACAGTTTTAAACATCTACTGTCAATAAGCTGCAATCGTCATTCGAGAACATTTCAAACAAATGGCCACGGCGTTGTAAATATCGTTCAATTTTTAAAAACGTGCGTTGATTATTTTCTCGAATTGTCCTATGCGTCAAACTTTTTTTATCACCAAATCATTAGGACCCTCCGGGATAAATGTCCTTAAGTTCCCTTTCATTTGGGAGATTGAAATGAGCAATCCGACTACTAGAATTTATTACCTGCAGATTAAATATTTTTGTATTTTCCAACTGTCTTTAGTCTTACAGCCACGTGACATTTAAGCGCATTCAGAATAGCACACTTCATATTCTGTGCACTAACTTCAGCTGCATTACTTCGTTAGACAATTCTTGAATATGAATACGCTGCGTCAAGCTGTTCTCATTTACGGCCTTCGTTTAATGCCCCAAAGTTCATTTATTTCCAAATCTACGATTTCCAGCTGTGAATCTGTCGTTTGTTAGTAAAAATACCACTAAGGCGTTCATAATTTTTAAAACAAAATAATTATGTTAACGGCAGTAGATACATAGCAGAAACTGCTAGTCGTAAAGAGTATCTTCTTTCATGAACTTCATCTTTTGAAACCTTGTCGATGCAATATATATTAGTTTTTGCTAACACTGTGTGGTCATAGAGCCAGCGAAACGGCGGAAAAACTTTGAATAACAACGTTGACTCTCTGGTTCGTGAAATGATGAATATTAAAACCTCATATATTTGACCGGCGGGAAATAAAAGCAGAGAAAATTATCACAGTTAAATATGAAACTTACGCAGTTGCGGAGTGAAAGCCAGCTCCCAGTTGGCTTGCTACAATCTTGGACAAAACTGTTGAGAAAATGTCACATTCCCAGAGCGTTTTTCTTAACATGGTAGCTATACCGATTCCTCCCTGTCCCCTCCCCTTGGAAGAAATGTTGTTGCGTGTTCTAAAGCAACCCTGATCCTTGGATGTTTGTAGGAAACAACTTTGACCTGGGGGAAGGGGGATTTGGTACCGCAAATCAGTTGTTGTGGAAATAGTTTTGTTGCGTACGATACTGTGCATGAAGAGGTAAAAATTCTCAAGTAGTTTTGTCCTGGATTTTAGCTCAATTGGTTAGAGTGCTGCACCGGTATCCCAGCGCGAGGTAAGGGTTCGAATCCCGGCAAGCCTGACTTTTTTTCTATCAGGCCTTCTTCTCGCAACTGACGGCTAAAGTTGCGATTTTAACTACGATTATATATCTTCTTTCAGTTATTTCTCTTGATTATCAGGTTACCGCTTGTACCGAGTCAGGAATTGCTTCTATCTTGTTTCTTGTAGGGGACACCGGCAAGTTACAAAGTCTTTAGCAGCCATATACCATTAGAGCATTTCATAAGGACAGTAAATTTAGCTGTCAAAAATTACGCAACTTTTAGTCTTTATCCTTTGGGCCAAGTTGTTCGAACGCCGGTTAGCGCTAACCCGGGATTAAATTTTAACCCGGGTTTCTTTTTCCTTTTATCAAAAGCACTCGCTTGGATAATTTTTTCTATTCTTTTTAGAGTATCCAATCATCAAATTGTAGGCAAAGAGAATTAAACTGAATTTGCTTTGTAAGCTCTCATATCTGAGTTCAGTCAAATTTTGCACTATCCCTGGGTCACCTTAAGCAAGCTTTGAACAACCAGGCCCAGCTGGTTTCCTTATTATTATTAGGCTGCCTGTGGCACAGCCCAATTATACTGAAATTGGGCTCGGTTTTTCCTTCTGGCACAAATCGCACTCTGGCGTGTTCAGCGCGAGCGCAAAGTATAAGTGTATGTGTAGAATGCGTAGAATAGATCAGCGGAGTTCAGCAGAGTACATTTCGAGGAGCTCAAAGCGACTGAAAGCTATTAGCAATCTATCTTCGGTGGAAGCATACGAATACAAACATACGAATGTAAACGCTGTTGATGGTTAGCCCACAGTCTGAAAGTTGGCAAGAGTACATTTTGGACGCGGCGGTTCATGAACTATACTATGCGAGAGACCCATTTACAAGCGAACTCTTCCGAGAGAGACTTTATCAGAAAAACTTGTAAAGTAAGTGAGCTACCTACTGAGTTAGAAGCGCTAAAAGAATCACCCGAATTAACTGTTAAACGCAAACTGTTCTTTACAGTATTCCAATCGCCAGCTTTTGGATAACAATATCCTTGCTTTTAATTTTTGTATTGATTTCATTGATTTTATCTTTCTTTATTTTTATCATCATTTATGCAATTATAATCGCGTTTTTAGTGATCAATCATCTTATGTTGTATGTAGATGTTTATACAGAGGCCGTTGTTATTTCAATTTTAATTAGATCATTAGACAAAACAAATCAATTGACCGGAAATGTTTACGTAAGGATAAAGGTGAAGAATCTCGCTATGCGGAGTATGTTTTCTTGCTAGGAAAGATAAACAGAGTGATCGTGAGCCTACTTTTGTAGTCCTTTTGGGCCTTTTTACAGACCGAAATGACGCATTTCCCTACCCTAGCTAGCTAGGGAAATCGCTAGCCTTTTTTATACCTGAAGCCTAAAAAAAGGAGCCTCCCCATATAGGCTATTATGTGGACTTTCACCTGGGATAATAAGCGCCATAAGTGACCTCCGGAATTTAAAAACACACTTATCTACTAGACATATTAAATTCTGCAAGCAGAATACATGTACTACTAGTCATAATTGTCACTAAATCTGCTGCCGACCTATTAAAACCGAATTAAGACTCCATGTGGTTGTCCATGCATCTGCCATGAACCTTGAAATGCAGTTTTCGTATCAGAGTTTCTGAGTGTAATTCTTTTGTTTTCTTCTGTGTTTTCTCAATTATTATCACTTTGTTTCCTGGGTTAATGATAATCCTCATACATGTCATGCTTAGGATGGACAATTGTTTTTTATACATCTCATAATGAGTTCCACCAACAATGCAAAATGTAAGAGAACGCGTGTTAAACAACAAAACCATCTTTAATTATTTATTTGTAACTAACAATATAAATGTCCTATAACTAATGTGTCGAAAGACTGCTTTGGCTTCGAGTGTGACATTCTTGAACGCAACTGATGTAAATAATTTCGCAATAAACTAACCCTATAAAAACATGGACCACTATTCCTGATGTGATTTGAATCGAGTCTGTCGATCCACGTTGCTGATTTGTGTCTGACAAATCAATTTCTTTAATACCAAACAATTCCAGTACCGTTGAATAGCTTTTCAATTAAAAGAAATCGGAAAATTGATGTGTTACAAGATACTCAATGATAAAAATACTCACCTTATAGCTTGGAAAGAAATCCTGACACAATTCGGCGAATGCGACTCGTTGCCAAATCCAGTTTGCGCGGTTGCTGAGCCAGGCGCACATGCTGAAAATTAACCGGGACTACCGTGCGCGCCTAGTTTCATCAAATCGCATACTAACAGTACGACGATAATATACTTTTTCTTTAAGCGGGGGAAATTAGGAGTGCCTCCTCGGGTTCCGGCCCGCAACAATGCTGATCGTACTACGGGAAAATTAACTTTGCAAGACATCAACACGACACCAAAAGAACTCAAAACAGAGTGGGATGTAGCCATAGACAGCTGTTTCTCCCTTTTTGGGGCTCGTCAGTATGGCGTAACAACCAGAGAAAACTCTGACGAAAAATATCCTTGCACTCTGATGTAAACCGTAACCTAGAACTCTCAACACCCACAGAATCACGCCATACCACGTGTCTTCTGGGGGGCAAGAGTCCAAGTGTCAAATTGATGTCTCGCAAAGAAAATGAAGGATTGGCCAAAAACCAACCTCAAAAACATGGACAGAACCATGCAAAAATTACAACCAGTATCGGATCTATAAAAGATCCACGGCCCCAAAATACATAAAGTACAAACTTTAACCACAAAGGACTGCAAAGGACCGCAAACGAATAAACCGAACGTAGGACAGACCTGATCACCAAAATTAACAATGAAGTAGACATATTTTAAAAATTCTGCTAATGTATGCAAAAAATGTTCAAAAAATTGAATGAGTTCATTTTAATCCGGTCGGTTCGCAGTGTTTTAAATCAAACCTTGTAAAAATGCTACTGATAACAAACTAAAAAGCTTCTTGTCGAACCAATTTGGACATGACAGTTTGATGACGTCACTGTGAAAACCATCTATTGTTTTTTGGCGATATCCATGGGACATCACGCCAACTCAGTATGAAAGCGTAGGGATTTCACTAGTTGAAGTATATGAAAGAGTAGGGAAAGCAGTCATTTCATTTCGGTCTGTAAAAGGGCCAAAAAGGGCCGACAGACGCATTTTGTGTTTATGAAATTGAAAAGAAAGACTTGTGGTTTAGGGATTCATTAGGAGTTAAGGCAGTAAAAGGGATGCAGTGTTTTAAACAAGGTATGCGAAAGGTGTACCATTTGTATGTCAGTAGAAGGTATACGAAAGGGGGAACTAGCTATTCCGTCAAAAATGGTATATTTAAGCAATTAATAGACCACACTTTTTATGGGTTTACCGGCGTGATAACCCACGCGGGAT
Source organism: Porites evermanni (assembly GCA_942486025.1). Classification (NCBI taxonomy): domain Eukaryota; kingdom Metazoa; phylum Cnidaria; class Anthozoa; order Scleractinia; family Poritidae; genus Porites; species Porites evermanni. Next base: position 26,389 of record CALNXI010002986.1, read on the forward strand.
GTTGGGAGAACAAGAGAAAAACTTGTAAATCACAAGCCGAAGGCGAGTGATTTACAAGCTTTCCGGGTGTTCTCCCAACATCCCAAGTGGTTTGTCACGCCGGTAAAGCCCATAGAAAGTGTGGTCGATCGCTTTTATAAAATAACTTTAAGTTTTCTATGAGTTTACCGGTACAATACACCATAGGTTTTTAACCAATCAGAACCCGCGTACTATCTTATTATTTAATTACTATCTTATTATTTTCATTTATAAAAGAGAGTCAGCGGTTGGACTTCGAGGCGCGGGCCTTCCCGTGTATAACTTTGTTAAGTGCCTCCTCCCCACCTTCCTCAGCGTGTGCCTTAATTTTCCAAATGAATCATATAAAGATATCTCCTAAGTTGGTCAGTTCCATTATGTAAAGTATTTTCAAAGCAGTTGCGGTGTTGGCTCAGAAACAATAGCTGTTTTTGGTTTGGCTTTCCACAGGATATTATGGCAACTCAGGTGAAGACATAATTATGTTACTTCAACAAATTTCCGGCAATTCTACTTTTCTAACAAAAAAAAAAGTTATCTGGTTCCTATTTTTTTTATTATTTTTTATTTTTTATTTTGGCATCGCTGTTGTCGAGACCGTCATGGTCATCATGGTCAAGTATTCGCCATAGTTGTGGTTTTCACCGTTTTCCATAGGTTTGTCGTGGTCTTTGTAGTTGTCGTCGGGTCGATGTCATCCTGGTCGTTGTGTTCTCTCGCATTTTGTCTATGTATCTGTCCTGTCTAGTTAAAATGTCGTCCTGGTCGCCGCCGTCGTTATTGAATTCGTCATGTTTGTGGTTGTGTTGTCCACGTGGTCGTAGTCGAAGTTGCCTTCGTGATGTTGATTGTGGTCGTAGTCGTACTGATGGCAGTGCACGGGTGGTGGTGGCCGTGGTCGTCGTCGCTGTCGTCGTGATCGCACCTGTCGTTGACAGGTCACCGTAGTCGCAGTGGTCGACGCAGTGGTCTATTTGTAGTCGTCATTTTGACGGCATTAGGCTGCTGCTACAGTTGAAAAGCAATGTTTGGGGGTATGTAATAACTTCTTAGGGTAAAACATCTGTTCGAAGAGGTAATTCTTGTCTAGAACTTTCTATAACTTGCGGACGGCTTAAAATCTCTAGATCATTACATTCCATTCATGCACGATTTTCGAAGCTTATCTAATAAATTCCCTACGGTTTTCTGGAGTTTTATTTTCACATTTCACTCATCAGGTAAAGCTTTATAGAAGAAGATAACCTAGTGGACTTTTTGGAGTCAAAAACATTGTTGTATTACCACTCTTGTTTTACATAATCCTGTTAAAAGAATTAAAGTTCGTGTCACGATGTCATCAAATTATTCCATGGTGGGAGTCCACAGTGAGAGACAATAACCTAGAAAAAGGAAATCAAAAGGCAATTAATTTTCTGTCGTTTCTTTCCGTTTAATCTTAAAAATTTGTGCAAAAGTTTAATAAAAGCCCAAACGTTTCCGCTGCTTTGTCCAAATAGCAATTAAAGTTGTCGTTTGTTTCGGTTTAATCTCACAAATTTCAAGTTTCAGAAAACTTCCGTATTAAAAATTTCAAAACGTTTCCGCTCCGCATTATACATAATTGATAAAGTAGTCTCATTGTATTAAAACTTTGAAAGAAAAATGATTCGGTGAGAATAGGCGACTAGAAGTAGCAGCCGCTGACATCAAAAACGTAATTTATAGAGCTCCATCTACCTTTCTAATTTGTGCAGTTTCCATCGAATATTCCAAGACTACTTTCTTATTACAAAAAACATATTTTTCGGTAAATTCGACGAGTTTAAATTACTGCTGAAACATTGACTGAAACGATAGTGCTTTGGTTTTATCCTTTTAACGTTCTTTTACGAAGAAACCATTTTCTAGTCAATCATGAGTGTCAACGAAGACAAAAGAACCGTGACAACAGTGACATTGCACACCATTACATGGTTCCTGACAACACTTCTATCACTCACAGGGAATTCTCTAATCTGCGTCGCTTTTTACAACAACAGGAGGCTGCTCACAATCACTAATTTCTTCGTTCTCTCTTTAACCTTGATAGACTTGATTGCGGCTTCGTTTGGATATCCTTTCAACACCATCTCCTCGGGGCTACGAAGATGGCCGTTCGGCCATAACTTTTGTCAATTCAATGGTTTTCTTTCGCATTTTTGGACTGTTGCCTCAATCCACATGTTGGCGCTTACGGCTATGAATCGATACTTTTGCATCATAAAACCTCGTTTTTATTCCATCCTGTTCACAAGAGAGAAAACGGCTCGTTCTATCATATTGGTGTGGCTGTGCACCCTTACAGGGGGTTTAGCTCTTACCTTTGCAACGCCTCTGGTATTCCGGTGGCACCCTTATTATTTATTCTGCCAAATTGAAAGTAGTGAAACCTTGCCAGCGCCTACTTCAACAATCCTCACAGTTTATACCTTCTCGCTGATAAGCTTGACCTTATTTTGCTATGCTGCCGTTTACCTTGCCATAAAACGGCACAATTCGGCCATTATTCCGTCACTTACAGGACCAAGGGACCATCAAGCTAACAATATTAACTCACACGAGATCCAAGCGTCTCGAATTCTTTTAATTGCAGTTTTAGTATTCTTTGTTTGTTGGATTCCAGCAACAGTTGTAAGCACCATAGAAAGAGTCGCACGGCAGGATGTTCTGTCCTTTTGGCAATCTTTCGACACGCTGGTTTTTGCCTGTACTTCGTGGATCAACCCGATTATTTATGTCATCATGAGTCGGGCCATGAGGAAGGAGATTATTAAAATTCTGCATTGCCAGAAGCGAAATTGATGAAAGCACACAACATGAGTTAAACTCACAACATCAGTTAAACTATTATTAATTGTTTCAGTTCTACGAACAGAATCTTCTTGTAGAGACAAAGTACGTTGTGGCTAGCGGCTCCAAATTGAAAATACTTTATCTCTTTTAATAATTATGCACACAAGTGGCACAAAAAACTACAGAAATAAGTGCGATGGAGATGAAAATAGATATAGATACCCAAGTTTTCAGTAGTTAACAATCATGACTTAATGAACTTAATGAACTCGTCATTGATTTCTTTGGTTCGCTCGTTCTTTTGCCATTGCCTAGTTTCAAATCGAGAGGGAATGGGTACGAGTCATTTTATTATGGGATAAACAACACGAGACCCATATAGTCAGAAAGAATTCGAGAAAACGGATTCGGAATCCCTTTACCACATCTTTTTCGAATGCAGACACACCAAGCAGTTTTGGAAGGAATTTCAATATTACTTTTACACATTGACAAGAGAATTCATCTGTCTGACTTTACAAGACGTTATTACAGGAATATTATATACAAATTGCCCCTTACTGAATTATTTGATACTGATCACTAAACTATACTTGTGGGGTTGTAGAAGAAATCATAACTGCCTTTTCATCCAAGGTTAAAATTAAGTATGAAACAGAAAAGTACATATGTGTTAAAACTAATAAAATGGATAAATTTAATAACAAGTGGGCTTTGCCTTTGGACTCTGTACCCCAGTGTCATCTGCACTTAGAACGTATGTTTCTTTTTTTTTTGTATAGTTACTTTACCGTTAAAGTTCATAGTGTAATGTAATGTAATGTATTTGCAATTTATTGTAATGTAATATCATGCAATGTCATGGAACGTTAGTATTGTAATGCTGTGCAGTATTTAATAAAAGTTTGACAAGTAAAGAAAAATAAAAAAAAGAAAGAGCACATTGAAATTAGCAACAATCTCAAGTTTGGTGTATATCGGGCCTATATTGAACGAGATACAGCCATTTTGGAGTTTTTGAATGGCTGTACCTCTTTGACAGAAAACTGACCCAGCATCAAATCCAACCTTAAAATGACCGCAGGAGATGAAAAAGAAAAAGTGATATCAAGTCAGTAAATATTTGAGTCTGCGCAGCTTATATACCGTATTTCCTTAAATAATAGCCGGGGGCGATTTTCTCTTTTTTCGCACCAAAAGGGGGCGATTGTTTCAGGGAGGCGATTATTTCGTATATTATTCACTGGAGGTCGTGCTTTAAATATTTTGTTCTATTTTCCCATAATCAAAAAATAATCGCATCAAAGAAACTGAACATGGGCTTTTTAAGTGTTCCAAATTTGGTTCCTTCATTAATTTTCATTGTCAATATTTCGGCTTCGTCACTGACCAGTTTTGCTGGATCAGACTCCTCTTGACAGCCTCATCCTCCAGATTTACCGCTGTGGGTATCGATATTGGTTGGAGGGGGTTGATAATTCGAGGGAGGCGATTATTTTAAATATTTCCGTCAAAGGGGGCGATTATTCGAGGGAGGCTATTGTTCGAGGAAATACGGTATTTTATAATGTTGGTGGAAAACGATGGGACGAAGACAACTAAAGACTAACGAAACCCAGTAGAACCAAAACACACAAGAAACACGGGAAAACTGGAAAACGGAGAGAATTAAGATAACCATCAGGAGAACTACCAAAGGAGGGAAGGGAGGGGAGGGGGGGAATAAATCACTTGAAAAATATTCATCCACTGAACTTCCAGTGATTATATCTCACTACATCGTACAATGGTTAAATGCTTTACGAAACTGCACGAGCGAAAATGCTGTATGTTTACTGCCGGCAAAATTAGAGACATGAAGAGTCCGTCGTTCCATTGAGGGTTTTTTTCAATTAAAAATTGAAAATTAAATAATCGTGAATTTAAATTTTTTCAATCGCAAGACAAAGAAACGACGGTTGGGCTTCATGATCAGTATAAGGAGAACTATCATAGTTTATAATCCCGGGGGGACTCCCTATATGAAAGGGCTGGGGATGCTCGTCGTCTCGCTTAGGGGTATAAATTTCGGATTTTGGTCTCACTTAGGATGTTCTGAGCAAAACGTCATCATATTTAGCCGTGAAGGTCTCGTTTAGGGTTGCACGCGAAAAAATATAAAAATATATACATATTGTCTGTGTTTTAACATGGTCTCTTAAAAGCTTGGGCCCCGCCCAGATCGGTCTCCTTTAGGGGTTTAATTCAACATTTCAAACAAGCATCCCCACCCCTTTCATATGCGGAGTCCCCTCCCCCCCCCGGTTTCTAATCTCTGCTTTTGGAATTTGTTGGAGGTATTTACGTCGTCAAACCGCAGGCTAGCTTTGTTAACGATATTCGTGCGTTAACTTGTTAATTGATAAAGGACGGTTGCACGGTTATTATTTAAAAAAAATTGGCAGAAATAAAGCTTAAGGTCTCCTTTTAAATTTAATTGGCAGCATTTGTTTGTCAAGGCTTTTAATGGTGATAAAGAAAGTTAAATTCAATTAAATTGCACCCTCTGCGTTGTCTTTAATTTTTCGCCAATTTAAATAAAAACTATTTTGTGTAACTTATCCCTCCTGAAAATCAATTTCAGCTTTATTTGAACAAGGCACGCAGGCTTTTTTTTGGAAAACATTTTGACAGTCAGTTATGAATTTGGATTACACGGTTATCGGCGGAGACGATATATGCAACGAAAGCACTCAATACATAATCCGAAAAAGGTTACACTATCTATAAAAAATCAACTACGATGTAAGAAAGCGGAGATAGAAGAACGCTACTAACAGTTACAATACACACTTTAAGCTTATCTCTTATGGCGCTTCTGTCTGTCATTGGTAACATCCTGGTTTGCTTGGCTTTCCATCGAAACAGGCGATTACGCACCGTTACTAACTGCTATGTATATTCTTTGGCCGTAACTGACTTAATCTTCGCTTGTTCTGTGTATCCAATGGACGCAATAGCATCGGCCTTGCGCAGGTGGTCATTCGGTTCCATCCTTTGCCAGTTTAATGGTTTCACATCTTATCTTTGGGTTACGGTGTCCATTAACATTTTGGCGTTAGCAGCTGTCAACCGTTACCGCTGCATAGTAAATCCTCACTTTTATTCTGTCTTCTTCACAAAGAAGAGAGCCATTCTATCAATTATCTTTGTGATACTGTTTATTTTATGCACATTTTTGGCTGCGATAATCGTTACAGGTAGTTTATTCCGATGGCATCCTTACTATTTGTTTTGTCAGGCGACGGATTTTAAAGGCCCGGTGGAAGCTTTTATTTTGACATTCCATTTGTTTTTCTCCCTACATGTGTAACATTCGTTTGCTATGGACGCGTATACAAGGTCATTAGACGCCATAATTTTCTCGTTATTCCATTCTTGCAACAGGCAAACAGCCAAAGAGCAATGGTTAGCAAACATGAGATCCAGGGATCGTGGATTCTTCTGGCTGCAGTTGTAGCATTTTGCATTTGTTGGATTCCTGCGACAACAGTCGTCATTTTAGAAAAACTAGCTCATCGAGGCATACCACCCTTTTGGCAGTCTATTCATACACTTTCTTCTGCCTGTAGTTCGTGGATAAACCCTATTATATATGGTGCCATGAATCGGGCCATGAGAAAATAATTTCTGAAAGTGATTCGTTGTGGAAAGGAAAACTAAGTTTTTAAACTATTTAACAATTATTCCTCGAGCCCGAATGGGCTCTGAGTCAATAGCCCATGAGGCCGAAGGCCGATTGGGCTATTGACCCAGAGGCCATAAGGGCGAGAGGAAATGATTGTTTTAGTAAAATCCAACGAGTTGGTCAAAAATATCGAGAATAAAAAACTTTTAGCTAGTTAAAGCTAGACTTTAATCCTTTTTTGCCGCCAAAAAGCCCGCGCTTTTCGCTACTAGTGGGCTATAACATATAGCCTTGTAGTAGCTCAACCAATCAGGACGCAGCATTGATAATAGGCCACAAGTTGGATTTTACTAAAAGTATATATAGGCGCCGTGAACCCATGACGTCATGTGAAAACGCCCTATACCTCTACTTTATAACTGGTCCTGAGGCAACCAGTTTATTTTCTTATTTATTCATTTTGTCATGAGCTACAGATCATTATTAAGGCGTGTACATTGACTGCAAAATGCACAATATACGTAATTGATGGTAGATGTACGTGTTTCAAATACTTGGCAGGGAATTCCATATAGAAGCCGTGGGTTCGTAAAAGGAAACGTCTAAAATATCATTGGTTTAGAAAGCAAAACAACAGCCCTGCACGTGTACCAAAACAAAAATAGCCGAACTACTGCTTAGAAACCAGTGGCGGATCCCAAGGAGGGGTCCGGGGTTCCCCGCCACGGGGGAACCCCCCACCGGGGGGCCCCCATCCCACCCCTCACCCCCCACACCCCCCACCCCCCTTATCTGAAGGTCTGGATCTGCCACTAGAAACAGCAAGAATGACAAAGATACCACTCAAAGGATGGCAACTGCTATTTGAAGAATGTCTGCTACAATAAATATCTATTAATAACCTGAAACTGCCGGTAACTGGCAAACGGTTATAAAGGCGGAAACTTTACATAGACCGCGGTAAGCACGTTTGGGTGAGATGAAAATATTTATTGTGAATAAAAGATACTACAATTTTTGGAGTCGGTTTTCCTATGATATGAAGAATTATGCAGATCTCAAAGAGTCTTGCTGGGTGTTACTAACACCTCGATCGGCATTGTAATTCTTCGAATCAAACTTAGCCCTATCAAATAATTGCTAAATATTAAAAATTTGGTTGAATAAAAATTGAAATGTTTGACTTAAAATTTTTTTTTAATTAAGTAACTCGGACTAAACGTGATATATTAAATAGTCCAAAATTAGTACGCAGAGAGGGCAGTACTTCATGTATTGATGACATTAGTTTGTTTTTTACTTAATAGTTTTGCCTGGTTTTTAAAAAAATACGGTGTAACTGAAAAGGAATTATGTCTTTAAAATCGCCTATTTATTTTTTGCCTTATCTTGTGATCATCCAACATCTTTTGTGCGGTATTAAAAAAAAAATTAAAAGAGATAAAAATCTGATCAAAGCATCACTTAAAGGCATACATTAAAAAAGTGTGGACAATGGAGTTGTATTTAGACAACGCATATATTTTTATCGCGCTTGTTTTTTAAAAAAAAAACTTTATCAACCCCTAACTGAAGCATTCTACGTTTCCGGGAAACTGCCCACCTACCCCTCCCCTAAGCTAACATTTTGCCCAAAGTGAAAAGTAAGTGTTCGCTTAGGGGAGGGGTAGGTGGGCAATTTCTTAGGATAATGATCCATTCCGGTCGGGTTTATTTATTTGCAGTATTTACTTTTAATAAAATGGCAAGGGACGTTATTTGAACTTTTGAATAGTGCTTTAAACAACCCAATAAAAACAATTGAATGGCGAACACAAGGTGATTCAATAACAATGCGCGTCCATTCATTCTAAGGAACCTTCCCCCAAATTTGAAGTGAAATCCTTACAATTGCAGAAAATTCAAAGTGTTTGGCTCCATTATTCTAGCGTCAGGTGACAGGAAGCTCTCGAATTAGATACAAGTCTACAAGCGTAGCTCACTGAGCCTGCTGACAGTATTCTGGCTCTAATAATTGTATTAGCACCTGTACGTGACTATTGCATACATTAAGGAGATAGATATAGCTAATAGTGAAAATATTGAAAATGTGGTCTAATAAAAATTTAACTGTTTTGACGAAAAATTTATTAAATTAAGTAATGAATGGACGTGACATACTGCTAATGTTGTTTTTTTTTTAATTTGTAGCAAATCCAAGCTATGATGAAGTCCTGATGCAACAAATCAAAATTAGTATGCAAAGATGGTAGAGAACTTTGAATAACGTTAGTTTGTTTTTTGTTAATGGTGCTTGGCCGAATAAGAACAATTGAAAAGTGAGGCCAGGTGATTCAATAGCAATGCACGTACATGCTTCCTTTGAGGCACGTTTCCCTTAATCTGACCTGAAATGTTTATAGTCACAAGTCCAAACCGCCTGACCTGCATTATCCAAGGGTTATGGAGTTGGAAGCATTCGATTCGCATTTAATTTATAACTGAACTTGAAGAGGCCACATTGTTTCTCTCGCTCTGTACTTAGCCTGCGAGCGGGCTCACTTGGGCAAATTTGGGGAAAATGTTTGCGGCGGAGCCACCAACGGTGGGGAACGGCTCCGCCACCGAAAGTTTCCCCGAATTTGGACAATTGAGCGTGCTCGCAGGCTACTTAGTACTCGTTTTGTCGCTCCCAAGGCGAACTTCAAATTGAGGCACCCAGTTTTTTGTGCACCCCAGTGAAAGACCATGGAAAAAGTTTGCAGGGCACTGTTGAATGTAGAAAATAGAACAATAAGGACTACACCCTTTGGAGTCAATAATTGTGTGCATTAACGATATACAAACGATTAAGGGCGCTTTCCATAAGTTATAACTAGCCTGCTAGACCGGTCAAGATGTAAAGAGAATTCCTCTTTTTAATCACTAGCATTCAGCCAGATCATTCTATTCATAACGGGTATGCTCGGCAGTGGTGGGTCTTCAGGGAAATTTCGAGAAAAGACTGATCCGGCCCCAGTTCTGACTTTTGATAAGCGCCCTAGGATCTCAGTAGCTAAAAATGGAAAAAAACTGGAAATTTGGTTCGGTAAAATAGAAGTGCTTTGACGTAAAATTCATAAGTAAAGTGATGAATGAACGGAGTGTACCATTTTAAAAAAAGACTATTTGAATGAATATTAAATATGCGGCAATTCAATTTAGTACTTAAAGATGGTAAACTACTACACATGTCGATATGACTATTATTGAAAACTGTACGCCCTATTTTCCTATGGCCAACGATATCGGTGTTTAATAAAAGTTTTTGTTAGAAATAGGAAATTGGATAAAGGCTTACCTTTAGTTGGGGACATACAACAAAAAAACTGTGAACAATGGACTTTTATTTGGACAACGGATGTGGAGAAAAGACCAGACATTTTATTTCATTTGTTTTGGGAAAAAAATATAAGTCAACATGCCTAATCTGACAGTAGCGAGCAGATGAACTCCATCTAACTTTTAAGGGTTTTGTTTATTTTCAGTGATTGCTTTCACTAAAATGTCAGGAATAATATTTGCACTTTTCAGTAGTGCTTTAGACAACTCGGTAATAATTATTGAATTGCGAATAAGGCTATTTAAATCAATAGCAGCAGTCACGTCCATATATCGTATTTAAGACACGATCCCCATAATCTGACGCATATCCAAACCGCTTTACATGCATTATAACAGCGTTATGCAACAGGAAGAATTCGAATTAGATACGAGAAGCCTACAAGAGGTCACTATGCATACTGCTGTTCTCGCTCTAACAACCGTTTTATCACTTACAGGAAATTCTCTTGTTTGCCTCGCCTTTTACCGAAACGGGAGGTTACGTACAGTCACCAATTTCTACGTCCTTTCACTGGCCATCGCTGATTTAATACTGGCTGTATTTGTAGGTTGTTCAAGCACACTTGCTTCAGGATTGCGCAGGTGGCCATTCCACTATAACTTTTGCCAATTTGCTGGTTTTGTTGCAGCTTTATGGGGTCAGATATCAACTTCCATTCTGGCGCTGGCGTCAATAAATCGCTACTATTGCGTTGTAAAGGCCCAAAAATACTCGACGTTGTTTAGTCGAAAGAAGACGTTTTCGTCGATTTGTGTTGCGTGGATTTTTTGCCTTTTTCAGACTCTGATATGGTTCGCAGCTCCTGTTGTATACAAATGGTCGCCTTACGAACTATTTTGCCGTTCGACTTTTAATGATGGCCAAAAGGAGAGAATCTTCTACATTTACTTTGGCTGCCTTTTTACCGTCCCTATGTTGGTGATAGGCTTCTGTTATAATAGAGTCTATCGCAAAATACGGCAGCATAACAAAAACGTCATCCATTCATTACAAGAAACACACAAGTTTGGAATAAGTGCACAGGAAATTAAAACATCCCGGGTCCTTTTCGCTGCTGTCCTCGGATTTATCATCTGTTGGGCTCCTTTTATAGTGATTTCAATTTTAGTGTTTGGTTTTCATATTTCTATTCCTCCATCTGCTCAGTCGATCTATCCGATCTTCTGCTTCATTTCGTCGTGGATTAATCCTATCATTTATGGTGTGATGAACAGAGCCATGAGGCAGGAGTTTCAGAGTATACTTGGGCTGTCGTATCCAGAGTCATCAAATAACTAAACCGGTAGTCTCCGTATCAGTGAAAAGAGCCATAAGCATAGACTTAAAAACTCCTATTTAGAGTAACCAAATCACCAGAAGATTTAACCTTTCAATCCGACAACAGCCCTATAAACAGAGCCAAAGGACGGGAGTTTCAGAGTATACTTGGACAGTCCTATTTAGAGTGCTCAAATCACCAGAAGACTTAACCCACCAGTTCGGCAGTAGCGCTATAAACAGAGCCATATAGGATGGGAGATTTAGCGTAGACTCTGGCATTCCTATTTCCAGCATTTCCAGTACTAATATATTTCACCTTTACTTTTAATTAATTAATTGATACTGCCAAGCTTATTCAAAGTGACTTTAAAATATGCAACATATTTGACATTTTAAGCTACCATAGCAACTTTACATCCCATTAGAATCTACTTTTAATCTAATTTTAGTTCAACGGCTAATATCACTTAAAAAACGCGTTACTGAAATTATTGAAATGCAATTGGCCGGTTAAAATTGGCCTTCCGACGTATTTTTCAAAAAATCTGCCAAGAGTGTTCGGAGCTTCTTTGTTTCTTCAAGCATTCAAGGTAATAGTAAATAATCCTCCTTAGACATCCTAATTTGTTACATTTCTAGATAAACATATTTACTAAAGGGTTTGCTGAGGTGGGTCTTTTCTGTCTACCTAACCTGAAAACACGAAATGAAAAGGGGGGAGTCAGTAAACGTGTGAACAACTCAGCAGGAATGCCAGCTTTCTTCCTTCTGGTTGAGCTGTTTCTGATGGTTTTTGGGTGATATAGAGGGAAGAATCAGTTATTAACATGGCATTGTTCTATAAATCAAGTAAAGAATTCCAGTCATAATCATAAACATTTGATTTACAGTGCGAACCCTCCATCTTTTTGTGATTTTAATAGGCCATTTTCATGATGACGTCATTTTACTACTACGACCACAGAAGACCAAGTGTTTGCTTTCTTGTGCAAATTAAGGCTTTTGTTATTCAAACCTCGCTGGGGTTACCAAACGAAAAACCAAAAGGAAAAACGAAAAGGATTCTGGTCGTAGTAGTAAAATGACGCCATCGTGCAAATGGCCTATTTGCACGCTTTGTTTTGCGAATCAGTTTGATAACTCTCTTCTATTGCGTAATGCGGTGAAAGACGCATGAATGAAATGGGAGTCTGCACACGATTTATACAGATAGAGTTTTAGTCGATAACCCACTTCTTTCAGAGTGTTTTCCTAGGCATCCTCAAGAATTGGACGATTAAACTTGTACTATCATGTCAAATTATTGATAAGGAAACGCGATTTCATTGTCGTGCGATCGGTGTTGTCATACTTTTACTAAAAACGCACATGCCTCACGAGTTTTTTGATAATTATGAGGCAACTGAGACTTCACTAAAACTGAGAAATAAGCAAGAATTAGGAAAGTCACTCTTTAAGGGGAA
>CALNXI010002986.1:43977-57039 GCA_942486025.1 Porites evermanni
GTTGTGATGTGTGTACAAGTATCAAGAGGTTTCAAATTACGTATGCAAACTGAATTTACTTGTATTTTTGAAACACAATTTCGAAGTCAGCATTTTATGTTTTGCTTGGAACGGTACACTTGGAGATTTATTACCTATTCAGCTTTATATTATCCAGGTTATGGCGTTCGAGGTACGAGAACGCAACTCCTAATATGTATTGGGCGTTCTGTGCATTATTGAATGTCCTGTGCAATTGATAAGGGAGGTTTTTTTTTTCGAGATTGCATTTGTGTCGACCCACATTTGCCTAGCTATTAAGCTATTGCTTACGTTTTGCCTCACTTTGATGCGCTAACTCACATTGTGATTTATATGTGTGCTCGGCGTTCATCTTTGCTGTTTGTCTTCGTAAAGCATACATATCGATCTGTGTTTGTCAGTGGTTTGTTGAATCCTCCAAAGCGTTCAACAACCTGAGTAAAATTTTACTTTGGATGAAGCCTTCATATTTTCAGCATGGTTCGTCACTGTCTTTGGAAAATGTATGCGACTCCTGGTGCAAGCATCAATGAAACCGGGTTGTTTAGCTCGGCGGCTGTTGTGCCACAAAGTAAATCTACCAAGTTGTGTAGCTGGGTGGTCGTTGTGCCACACAAAGTAAATCTGACTGAGTTTAGTGTGTAGTAGCTCGGCGGCCGTCGTACCACAGAGTAAATCTATCGAGTAGTGAAGTAGCTCAGCGGCCGTTGTGCCACACAAAGTAAATCTACTGAGTTGTGTAGTAGCTCAGCGGCCGTTGTGCCACACAAAGTAAATCTACTGAGTTGTGTAGTAGCTCAACGGCCGTTGTGCCACACAAAGTAAATCTACTGAGTTGTGTAGTAGCTCAGCGGCCGTTGTGCCACACAAAGTAAATCTACTGAGTTGTGTAGTAGCTCAGCGGCCGCTGTGCCACACAAAGTAAATCTACTGAGTTGTGTAGTAGCTCAGCGGCCGTTGTGCCACAAAGTATCTAAACCGAGATGTGAAGCTCGGCGGCACCTTTTCATCTTGACTTGTGATATTTTCGGCAGCGGACAAACAAACATTTCAGCTGACTGTATGTTATTAATTCGGANCTAGAACGGGGTATAAAAAATTGGCCCATTTCTAGAACGGGGTATCAATTTTAGGGGAAATTTTTTTTAGAACGGGGTGCCAATTTGCAGTCCCGGGCGGCACATACCCAGCCAAAAAATACCCAAGTGCCCCCCCCGGGGTTGTGCCACACAAAGTAAATCTGACTGAGTTTAGTGTGTAGTAGCTCGGCGGCCGTCGTACCACAAAGTAAATCTACCAAGTTGTGTAGTAGCTTGGTGGCCGTTGTGCCACACAAAGTAAATCTAAGTAAATCTACTGAGTTGTGTAGTAGCTCAGCGGCCGTTGTGCCACACTGTATCTAAACCGAGATGTGAAGCTCGGCGGCACCTTTTCATCTTGACTTGTGATATTTTCGGCAGCGGACAAACAAACATTTCAGCTGTATGTTATTAATTCGGAAAAGCTTCTAAACCAGCCCACAGTAGCGCCCCTCGAGTTACTGAAATCAACAAACTCGACCAAATTACTGAAAAAGTTGTTGACGTGAGCACACACATTCCACTGAAAGCTTTGATGATTCACTTGAAACGTGTGAAATTTAAAGGAGTATTGTAAGTGAACCAGTGTGCAAACACAATTCATTTAATTGTGCCCGCGACGTTCACCACAAAAACAGTGGTCTTGGGTCTTTGATATCAGCACAAGTTAAGAAGACTTCTTGACAGTAACGGTTTCATTTTATAGTAAATTTCAGTAATTGTCTACATGTGGAATTCCCAATAATTAAAATTATCGATTACATCTAACACGTTGTCAACTGTTAGCTTTTAACAATAGCTGGGCCGGGTTGTTCAAAGCTATTGTAGGTTAAGAAAAGTAAACCCAGGCTTAGTGCGAAATTTGAATTCAGATGTGAAAGCTTAAAAAGTAAATTCAGTGTAAATCATTTTGCCAACAAGTTGATAATTGGATGCTCATAAAAATAACAGAGAAAATTATCCGAAGAAATGTTTTTGAACAAAAGAAAAAGTAACACGGGCTAAGCGCTGAAAAGGACTTCGAACAACTGCGCCCCGTAGAACATCACCAGTTTAAATAGAGGTTTCGCCGAACGTAACCCTTGCGTTCAAAACAAGCTACAATCATATTTATCTATCGCAAGAATCATCCACCCTTCTCTCTCAACTGCTACCTGTACGCCTGTCAAACATATCGAACGCACGTCTCCTATACTACCAGTACATTTTGTGATTATTATAGGACGGCTCGCAAACATTGCCATTTTGACAACCATTCCCGACTAATAAACTTCAAGATCGTATTTCTCCTTCGCGATCGCGACTGTACAAACAAACCGAAGCAAATTGTGCACCAAACAAACATATTTTATAATTCACCAGATAGCCTTCATACCAAAATACACCGACACAATTTTCCAAAAGTTCAGATAAGCAACCTACCTTTGGTTTTCGGCTAAAAGTGAAATTTTTATTCGTGAAAGTGTAGGATGAGCGGTGCACGCGGCATGAAAGTACTGACGAGCGGTTAGTTTCTGTAGATGCGAAGAAATAAATTGTTTTCTCAAAACCCTGTATGAATATAAAAAAGATCCTTTTTTCGCCCTAACTCAAGAATCTAGACTCGATTCTTGCATCTAACAGCCGAGAATCAAGTTTGTAGCTCCTACAGTGGGTGTCAGTAAAACGAGGGGTCGGGGTCTATCTTTTCTTTAAAGAACGCTGTTGTTGGGGTTGGGGTTAGGTTAGGGTTAATCTCAACTCTAACCCTGACCCTAAAACAGCTTTCTTTAAAAAAAAAAAAAGATAGACCCCGAACCTGACCCTGACCACGCGTTTCACTGACACGCTTTAGATAACCCTTTCTTGCTTTTGTTCACACTG
Source organism: Porites evermanni (assembly GCA_942486025.1). NCBI lineage: Eukaryota > Metazoa > Cnidaria > Anthozoa > Scleractinia > Poritidae > Porites > Porites evermanni. Next base: position 46,941 of record CALNXI010002986.1, read on the forward strand.
AAAGCTTCTAAAAACTTTAACACGCTCTTTTGTTTGACTTGCTGACGCATAATTTTCTCAAAGCGTGTCCTCTGAAACGAGACAAATTGCTAATGAGGCAAAATGGCAGGTGCTCTAAAGCGTCTTCAAATAAATTATTTTTTTTTAAAGTGGAGGCATGTCGTGAGCGTGCTTTCACCTTTAGCATCAAAATCCTGTGGAGGATCACAATTCTTATTTCATTTGTTTTGGGGAAAAAAAGTCGACATGCCTACCCTGATGAACTCCATCTAACTTTACAGGATTTTGTTTATTTTTTGTGATTGCTTTCACTAAAATGTCAGGAATAATATTTGCACTTTTCAGTAGTGTTTTTTTTCCACCTGATAATAATAATTATTGAATTGCAAATAAGGCTATTTGAACCAATAACAGTCACGTCCATACATCGTATTTAAGGCACGATTCCCATAATTTGACGCATATCCAAACCGCTTTACATGCATTATAACAGCGTTATGGTACAGGAAGCATTCGAATTAGATACAAGAAGCCTGCAAGAGGTCGTTCTGCATACTGCTGTTCTCGCTCTAACAACCGTTTTATCACTTACAGGAAATTCTCTTGTTTGCCTCGCTTTCTACAGAAACAGAAGATTACGTACAGTCACCAATTTCTACGTACTTTCTCTGGCCATAGCTGATTTAATATTGGCTGTCTTTGTCAGTTGTTCAAGCACACTTGCTTCAGGATTGCGCAGGTGGCCATTCCACTATAACTTTTGCCAACTTGCTGGTTTTGTTGCAGCTTTATGGGGTCAGATATCAACTTCCATTCTGGCGCTTGCGTCAATAAATCGCTACTACTGCGTTGTTAAGGCCCAAAAATACTCGACGTTGTTTAGCCGAAAGAAGACGTTTTCGTCGATTTGCGTTGTATGGATTCTTTGCATTTTTCAGACTCTGATATGGTTCGCAGCTCCTGTTGAATATAAGTGGTCGCCTTACGAACTATTTTGCCGTTCAACGTTTAACGATAAACATATGGAGAACATCTTCTACATTTACTTTGGTTGCCTTTTTATCATCCCTATGTTGGTGATAGGCTTCTGTTATAATAGAGTCTATCGCAATATACGGCAGCATAACAAAAACGTCATCCATTCATTACAAGAAGCACACCAGTTTGGAATAAGTGCACAAGAAATTAAAACATCTCGGGTCCTTTTTGCTGCTGTCCTCGGATTTATCATCTGTTGGGCTCCTTTTATAGTAATTTCAGTTATAGTATTTGGTTTTCATATTTCTATTCCTTCATCTGCTAAGCCGATTTATCCGATCTTCTGCTTCGTTTCGTCGTGGATCAATCCTATCATTTATGGCGTGATGAACAGATCCATGAGACAGGAGTTTCAGCGTATACTTGGGCTGTCGTCTCCAGAGTCATCAAATAACCAAACCAGCAGCGGTCCATATCAGTGAAAAGAGCCATGAGCTGGGAGTTTCAGCGTAGACTTGAACAGCCAGTCCTATTTAGAGTGATCAAATCACCAGCCCATTTAATCCACCGATCCGGCACTAGCCCTATAAACACAGTCATAGGATGGGCGATTTAGCGTAGACTCTGGCATTCCTATTTAGAGCGATCAAATTACAAGAAGCCATTTAGGTTAACAATCAGTATTTGTCTGTTAAAGTGGCTAAAAACAATTTCCAGCATTTCCAGTTCTAATACATTACACCTTTACTTTCAAATGAATCCATACTGCAACGCTTATTCAGTGTGACCTTAAAATATGCAACATATTTGACATTTTAAGCTGTCATAGAAACTTTATATCCTATTAAAATCTACTTTAATTTTAGTTCAAGCTCTTATCACTTAAAAAACGCGTTATTGAAATTATTGAAATGCAATTGGCCTGTTAAAATTGGCCTTTCGACGTGTTTTTCAAAAAATTTGCCAAGAGTGTTCGGCGCTTCTTTGTTTCTCCAAGCATTCAAGGTAATAGTAAATAATCCTTCTTAGACATCCTGTTTGTTACCTTTCTAGATAAACGTATTTGCTAAAGGGTTTGCTGAGGTGGGTCTTTTGTGTCTACCTAACCTGAAAACACGAAATGAAAACGAGGGAGTACACGTGTGAACAACTCAGCAAGGATGCCAGCTTTCCTCTTTCTGGTTGAGCTTTTTCTGATATTTTGGGGGTGATACAAAGGGTAAAAATCATATATTAACATGGCATTGTTCTATAAATCAAATAAAGCAAGCCAGTCATAATTATAAACCATTATATCGCATTTGATTTACAGTGCCTACCCTCCATCTTTTTGTGATTTCAATTGCAAACTTTGTTTTGCGAATCAGCTTGCTTTCGCCGTAACCATTGTGTTAACCCTCTGCCATTCCTTTTAAGCATTAGAATGCGGTGCAAGACGCATGAAATTGGAGTCAGAACAGGATTTGTAAAAATATAGTTTTAGTCGACAATCCACTTCTTTCAGAGTATTTTCCAAGGCGTCCTGCAGAATTGGACGACTTGTACTATCATGTCAAATTAGTTAGCAAACGCGATTTCACTGTCGAGCCATCGGTGCAGTCATACTTTTATTTCAAATGCACATACCTCACGGGTTCTTTGATCATTATGAGGCAACTGAGATTTTACTGAAACTGAGAAATGAGCACGAATTAGGGAAGTCCCTCTTTGAGGGAAATCGCCATGTTTGTTTTGTAATAATTTCTAAAAGAAAATTTTTCATCACTAGCATGGGAGACAAAATGGCCAAATTATAAAATGGCTATTAGGAGTTCAGACAGGAGTACAAATACAACGTTGGTGCCGTCGACATATTGCTAGAATAAGGCGCTTCAGAATACGGAAACTGGAGTAGTATTGCCCCCATTGGCTCCTAGTGTACCATATTCAGTAAAACGAAACAATTGTTATATTTCTTAGCCGCCGAGGTAGCTTGCGCAACGTCAACAACGACGGCAACAAAACTTCAAAAGAAGTACGTTTATTCGCACATTTGGCTACAATTCTTTGTCGTCCTTATCATTTGCACAACTCAGCGACAACTACGATATTTAATTTCAGTTATCCCTAATTCGTAGTTTTATAGAGAAAACGTGGAACTACTACGCCGAATTTCCAGTTCTTGTTTCCAAACACGTTTGCAGCTTCAGCAAAATTCTGGCCTACATTCCGTAAATTGAGTGAGCCGTAATAATCGCGATGATTGATTGTGTAACGTTGATTGAGAGTGAAAATAAAGAAGAAAGAAAGGAACCGTGTCCTCCATTTCAGGACCTATCAAAAGCTGGAAATAGATATTGGCTTTCAAGCTTTAAAGACTCGAAATTCAAAATGACCTCCTTTCGTACGCATTCAAAATATTTCTCTTTCTCTGATTGGCCTTTAAAACCACGGCTTATTCTTCAAAGCCAGCTAGCGCCTTCTGGAGTTGACCAAATTTAGAAAACTGTTTGACTTCATTTTACCATGCAGCAGTGGCGTAGCTGCCTTTCAGCCATTAAGCCCGGGCTTAACAAAAATTTTGGTTAAAATTAGCTCATGCAATCGCATGTGAAAGGGAGTGATTGCACCAAATGGCGAAGCTTCGCTCTGTTACAGAAATCGCGCCAAAATCACCGTTTTTATGGATGAACAGAAGCCCTATCAGGTATGGTTTTGGCGCCAGCGTATAGAGTACTAAAGTGTGACGTCATAAAAATGAAATTTCTGAAATTATGGGATTTGTCAGGATATTCTGAAAGAACAATGTCCAAGAGGCCTACTTGCCAAAAATGAGCATTTTGGGGCAAATTGTCTCTGAGATCGTAGCCCAGTTATGCTTCTAAATTTCTTCACGTTAATTAGTTACTTATCTTACTTTGTTTTTTTAATTTAAATTTAGTTACGACTCATTCGAACTTAACTCACTAAGTTTGGTTCGTCTCATGAGGCCTAAACGAAACAGCTGAAGACCTTACACTGACTGAGAAAATCGTGACCACAATGCTCATTTTTCTCCTCGCCATATCAGTGTCCATCAACTACGCGACTGACAAGCGATGGGAACGAGATATGAGATATGGGGGCACAATTTATAAAACGTTCCGGAAAATTCGGTTGGAAAGTAAATGGGACACGACCTTTTTAGTCGTTTTATCGGAAAATTTCCGGAAGCAACGGCATATCTGAAAAGGTGGTCCTGTTTTTCTGGACGGAATTTTTCAGACGGACCTGCCTTCGTGTTCTGGTTTCTTCACAGCCATCTTTGATACCAGTTTCAGGCCGGTAATGGAGGCTGTTTTTCAGTAAATGGAACTGACTTGTACAGCATGGTAAACGCTGTTTCAGGACGAAATCATTGCCAGTCCAGAATTGTTCTCACCATTTATTCAAACCGTGAACCGACCGGTTTGCCCCATGTAAATGGTAGACAACCATGATTTTGCACTATGAGATGGATGAAAAGCCATACGTTCGATCTACGATACTGAGAAAACAGCTGATTCCCAGCTCTAGTGCACAGAAGCCAGTCATGCAAAACGATACTTATACATGAGTGTAAATAAAAATCTTTATTAAAAATTCAAAAAGGCTTTTGTTGATAACTCACTGCTTATTGTTCATTGAAGGCGCACATTTTAAAGCAAATCGGAACGGCTGTGCTGTAGTATTTTACAGGTAAGCGTTTACGTGGCTTGCTATTATGTCGTCACTCCCACCCCCCACTTCCTTGCCCCTTTAGGACTTCTACAGCTCGGCGTGAAAAAGAAAAAAAAGGCTGGATACGCCCATGACCACTGACCACTCACTGTTTAAAAATATCAGCCAAAAGGGACCAACGGACGTCATGCAAAGAAGCGGTAAGGAGAGGTGGCAGTGTTTACACTCTGTGGGCAAAGAGTTACTTAATTTCTATTTTTGTTTTTGTCAGGCTTCAGTCATATGAAGGGATGGGGATTTTACTAGTTGAAGTTTATGAAAGGGTAGGGAAATCTGTCATTTTCGGTCTGAAAAAATTTATTCACGACTGTAAAAAAGTCGATAAATCTTCCTGGTTTTGTGATTTTTATTCATATTTTAAAGACGTATTTTAACTTTCTAAACTAGGTATATGAAAGGTGTACCATTTGTCAATAGACTCTGACTAGAAGGTACACAAAAAAGGTACCTTTTCCGACAAAAAGAGTATATAAAAGGGTGAGGGGTTTGACCTCAGGGCAGAGCCTCCCCGTATAAAACTTTGTCCTTCCCTGAATACCTAATCCGACCCCTCCCCCCTTTTTCTCTCTCTCTCTCTCTCTCTCTCTGTCTCTCGGGATGAAATTGCCTAGGTCATGCCTCAAAGACATAGTAAGAAAACAGGAAAAAGACCCCATCTGCTTTAAGGAGAGTCCATTTATCTGCATAGATTGCAAAGAGGTAACTAAAGCGTATTTTGAGATAGCTTGCGTGCCAGGCGTCAAAAGGGGATGAGAAAGGAGGGAAAAGGAAGAGCGGTTTGGGAAGGAAGGGAAATACCCTTTCTTGCCTTTCTCCATCTGCCCTCCTCTTCTTTTGCGCCTGCCACGTAGGCTAATTTTAGGCTTTGAAATGTTTTGAATGACTAATAAAGCAATATGAACACGATGAAAGGCAAATCAGTGTAAGGCGTGCTTTTCCAAACATCTTCAAAACGTTTTTACAAATCGCCAGGGCGTGTTAGTTAAACGTAAAGGCTGATGGCTTAATGGTACCGAGTTTGTACTGTGTTGCCCATAGTGAGTGGTAGCTTTCTCTAGTTCTTTCGTGTTTTAATCCAAACAATTTCTTGCGGATGGCCAGCGCACGCTGGTGGGAATAAATGGCTGATCTGAAGTAACCTAGTTGATGCTGTGTTACCCCCATTGAGTGGTAATTGTNTTAAACGTAAAGGCTGATGGCTTAATGGTACCGAGTTTGTACTGTGTTGCCCATAGTGAGTGGTAGCTTTCTCTAGTTCTTTCGTGTTTTAATCCAAACAATTTCTTGCGGATGGCCAGCGCACGCTGGTGGGAATAAATGGCTGATCTGAAGTAACCTAGTTGATGTTGTGTTACCCCCATTGAGTGGTAATTGTGAGCGATGATTTCGTGTTCTTCGCCAAACAGTTGACTATAGATGGCCAGAGCAAGCTCGTAGAACCGAACAGCTGATTCGTAGTCACCGAGATGATATTCTGTTATTCCAAGTGAATAGTAGCTATCACCAGTGCTTCTGTTGTCTTCTACAAACACCTTACTTCGGATTGCCAGCGCACGTTGGTGAGAATGAAGAGCTGATTTGAAGTAACCTAGTTGATGCTGTGTTATCCCTAGTGCGTGGTAACTGTCAGCAGTGCTTTCATGCTCTTCTCCAAGCAGTTTAACACGGAAGGCCAGCGCTTGTTCGTGAGACTGAAGGGCTGATTGGAGGTCACCCATTTTTTGCTGTGTTATACCAATTAAGTAGTAACTGTCAGCAATGGTTTCGTGTTCTTCTCCAAAAAGTCTAAAACAGATGGCCAGGGCGCTCTGGTAAGACTGGAGCGCTGTCTTGAAATCACCTAATTGATGCTGTGTTATCCCCAGTGAGTGGTAGCTTTCGAAAGTTTTTTTGTGTTTCTCTCCAAACAGTTTAATACGGATGGCCAGCCCACGCTGGTGAGACTGAAGGGCTGACCTGAAATCTCCTAATTCATACTGTGTTTTCCCAAGTAAGTTAAAACTATCAGCAGTGCTTTTGTGTCCTTCTCCAAACAGTTTAATACGGATGGCCAATGCGCGCTGGTGAGACTGAACTGCTGATACTGAGTCACCTAGTCTGTGCTGTGTCGTCCCGAGTGAATGGTAATTGTCGGCAACAGTTTTGTTTTCTTCTCCAAACAGTTTTATTCGTATGGATAGAGCTTGTTTTTTATGCAGAAGAGCTGCTGTAAAGTCAGCTAGTTTATGTTCTGTTAACCCGAGTGAGAAGTAAATGTCAGCAGTTTTCTCGTGTTCTTCTCCAAACAATTTAATTCGTATGGACAGCGCACGCTGTTTAAACTGGAGAGCTGCTTTGAAATCACGTTTTTTATGCTGTGTCACTCCAAGTGTGTAGTACATGTCATCGGTGTTTGCAGCCTCTATTTCCATTCTTGGCTGCGATGCTTTCATGTCTTCAAAGATAAAATAAAAGGGAAGAATCTATATTAAAATCCCGCCGTCAACAGCAGCTTAGTCCGGAATAGGGTGAAGAAATAATAGGAATTTGGTTTAGTATTTCGTATCATTTTTGGGAATCGAAATGGTCAGTGGTATAAACATTGTAGTTTCTTGTTCATAGTAACCTACTCTAGTCTTTCGAATAGTAGAGAGGGGCGCGAAATGGAGCGCGGAGGACAAAAAGGGGAAGAGATGAACACCCCTCGATATTACTTTCTCTTCATTTTTGTTTTGTTTGTTTTTCTTTTTTTCGCCGCCCCCAATATCCGGACGCCTTGAACCGTGTTGGCTCAGGGGAGGAGTAGGTGGGCATTCCTAAAAGCAAACACAACTCGCGACAGTGACTTTTGTTTCAACAAGGAATAACCATGCAAATCAGCAAACAACCTGTCTGTTAAGTCTCCGATGACACGTACCCTGCTTTTTAAAATCTGTACTTTCCCTTACTCAAAAAATATTTTTGTGGTCCAAACATAGCGGAATCGCTTTCGTCCATCCACGCGATGGTCTGAAAAGGGACAGGGAATTTTGGTACCTACTCTACCTAAAATAGGGTCATAAAATCCCGGTTGACATGATATGGTAACAGCAGTTCTAGGATCCCTGGGGGGGAGGGGGGACTCCTACAGTGCCCGAGTCCCTGGCAGTAAACCTTCTTTGCTGACATAGCGTATTATGTATCTATCAAATAGGTGCATTAAAATTTCCTCGCACCCCTCAATACCCCGTCATTTGACTTGTTAACGTGCTCAGAGTTGGGAATTTGAAGCAGTCGAAATCATAACGAAGACGGGCACAAACAACTCAGTCTATGTTTTCGTCGAGTTTTCTAATCATTCCTCCTCTTGTGAAGAACTTTGAAAGTAGCTTACCTTAATAATGTTTTACTTAATAGGCCCTTCAACGTTTTCACGAAGTCATGCAGTCAGTTTTCAAATGTAAATAAGAGAGAGTTTACAGATAATATTAGGTAGTTACGGTGTGATAATCTTTACACCTACTTGGAAGATTCAACAATAGCTCGCGGCATGCTTTGTACTCCTCTTCGTTAATAGTTGTTGTGATTTTTACTTCAGCTAGGGCAAACTCCTCTAGAATTTCCTGGGTCACAAGGCATTTCTGTACCATTTCACTAAGATGACCCGTGATATAATCTTCCCAGAGTTCGTCCAGGACCTGGAGAGAGCTACATTCCACCATGACCATTAAACTTCCAGTCTTAACATCCACAATAATAACTTTACGCACCTTTTCCATATAATGAAGAAAACCATTAAACTCCTCCGATGTTGAAGGGTTAAGTAGGCACTTTGACGCGATAGAACTCAGAATTTCTTGTGGGGAGGGAACAGCTCCATTTCCAATCTTTTCTTGCCTCAAGCCATTTATAACCACTGCCTCCCCTTGGGCGGCTTCCTTTGGTTCCTTTGGTTCTTCTGCCTCTGTGTTTTCCCTCTTTTGGAATACCTCGGCCGCAGTCCCTGGGCTAGCAGAAGTGGTCGATACAACTGCGGATCCTTGGAGCATTGCTTGGTCTGCCCGCTGGGTAACGATTACCCTTGAAAGCCCCTCCTGTGGAGAAAGTCCTATCAATTCTTCACAATCAATCAGCAGTCGAAGACGAGCTGTGGATACAGAGATTACACTGAGATTACATTTAGAACAAAATCAAGTGGTTAGGTTTGTTTGTAGTGGAAAGTGCAATTAGTTTATCCAGCTAGTTCACAAGCACTCCACTCAAATACTTAGAAACAAATAATTCAAATAGAACATAAAAGAATTAAAAACCCCAACTGGCAGGAGGCAACCAGTTTGTTATTTAGAAGCGTGTCCGAGGGGCTGAACTCGGGACGACCGAGAACAAATACAACAAGTGGCCGGGACTGGACTCGAACCTGGGACCGCCTGATTGCGAGTCCGACGTCCTGACCCCTGGTACCTTGGTTCGTTAAGTGGCAGCTTCCAGATACAGCCGTCTGTCCTCCCTACTCGCCACTACAGACGTTTTTAAACAAGAAATTGTGGGCATACAGCTTGGTATACTCTTGGAACTCTGGTAGCCTGCATTTTCTCTTTACTTTATCTTATCTCGGTTCAAGGAACTACATTCGCCTCAAAAAAATGATTAAGCGACCGATTTAAGGTTGAAGCTTCTACTGCCATTGAATAAGCTATCATGAGTGCGCGCACATCCACTTAAGATATCTGTCAAAGCATAGTACAGAAATTGGTTGGTTTAAACAAGGAGGCAGGCTTAGTTTTTAAAGCTGACAGTTATCCTACTCTCAGTAAATTTCAAGAGCTGAACTAGGCTTCAATCATTCTTGGATTTTTTTGGAGTTCACTATGAATTACCCTACCTGGCATTGATGGAATAGCACCCTCGTCTTGCAAAGTCTTAAGCTCTTCCATTTTTTCCGCCAACATTTTAACTTCATCTTTGTCTGCAGTATCTCGCGTTATGCTTTCAAAAAGTTTCATGTGCGCCGAATTTGCTTCTTTAATCATTTGCTCAAGTCTACGAACTTCAATTGTCGGAAAGTCTAATTCTGTTAAACTACCAACTACGTCAATTGGAGATGTTGAAACTCCAAGGGCGAGGAAAGCATCTTTGGCGTGTTGGACGCATTTGTCGAATAACACTTTTTCCATCTTAGAACTGGTGGAGTGACAGAGGGAATTTCTCAAAATACGAAGCTGATCGATCGCTAGTGCGCAGGTTTCTGCGTTGTCTCCAGCCTTGCTCACCACTGATACGTGAAAATGTCCATGTGACAGTCCACGTGGCTTGATATACAAATCATTTAGCGTTCCGTGATGTAAGGCGAAGGCCCTCGAGTAGAGAGTGGCTTGGAACAAAGCAGTGCAATCCCATTCGTTATAAGACTGATGAACAGGTACTT
>CALNXI010002987.1:0-30130 GCA_942486025.1 Porites evermanni
TTTTCTCTCATCCTCCATGAAGTAAGCATAGGGATAAGTGTACATCATCGTGTAACGACACTGAAACATGAATGGAAGAAAGTGGGTCAACTCGATACTAAACATCATCTTTACCACTGCTCTAACCATCACCATTCTGATCATCGTCGTCGTCATCGTTCTGATCATCATCATCATCATCATCAGCATAATAATAATAATAATAATAATAATAATAATAATAATAATAATAATAATAATAACCATCATCATCATCATCATCGCCATCATACTATCACCAAGTGCATCACCGGCCTCATTATCATCATTGATATCGTCTTTAATACCTTCCATATCATTATGGACAACAAAACCATCACCACAACCAACATAATCATTGTTATCTTAACTCTTTCGTCCTGATCCTACCATCATTAGTTTAGGTGTCAACAAAAGTCGATATATCATAAGTACAGGTAACGACCTGCTTACCTTAGCGAGTAACTGAGCAGCATCCATGAGATATTGCCAGTCTATCCATGTGCCGATATTATTGTTGACTTTTTCCTGTATCTTCTGATTTATTTTTCGTTTTGTCTCTTGTTCTCGTTTGAGGCTATCAGCATGGTTTTGCCACTAGCAAAAACAATAAATACAGCACGAGCAAATCACAACTTGAGAAATGGTTCTGCGAAAAATGGCAATGAATCCCTTCAAAAACTTATAAGGTGACGCAAACTACACCGACTCGCGAGAAAATAACGCACGTTTTAGTTATAACGTCTAAATTTGAACTAATATTAAAATAACTAGTCTCTAACTTTTTTTCTAAAATTGTAAATTCTGTAAGCTGACGTACACTCTTTCTTCACACTAAAAGACTTCAGGACAAAACGCGATAAAGTTAAAGTTAAAGTGATTGTATTTTTTAGAAGAAGTCAAAATCTGATTTCCAAGTGAGGATTTGGCTGTTTATTCATGAATGGGAGTGTGCGTGACCAGTCAACATGACCGGCGAGTGAAATTTTTGGCCGGTCAAGAGGCCATTCTGGCCGGACATTGTCCGTTGACCAGCTGTTATTTTGAGTCCTGTCTTGCGCGAAAAAAACATCAACAAATTGGGAGAATAAATAAAAAAAGACAAATCCCAGCGTCAACAGCGCCATAAAATCTTTCAGTATCACGCTAAGCCTCTCCTCCAAGACGAGGCCGGATACGCAAGCATGTCAATGGGGACACATCATCCTTTTTTCTTTGAAAGAGAAGGTATCGTGGTAAACCTGGAAACGGGGCTATAGGTTCACTTGCCATCACATACCCTTTCAAAATAGAAGAGATATTTCTTGAGCGCCTCTCTAGCTTGAATTCCAGCAGACTCGTTAACAATATTTGGATTGGATTTATATCGACTACATTCGTAATACTCTGATCCATGACTTCTCCAGTCTCCACAACACATCCAGCAAAAATCTGAAACAACATTTCCCAAAAAAGAAGTTTTCTTGATATTTTTCTTACACAACGAGATTTAAAGCAATTAAGTCTTGACTGCTCGGTAATGCAATTTAAACTTAAAATGTTCAACATACCGTGTTTGCACTTTATACATTGCTGAAAAATTAAAACGAAACAAAAAAATCAGTGAGAGAAATGCGAAAATTGAAAATGATAATTAAAAAAGAATAATACCCATGTATAAGAGCTAAACATTTCAAGTCTTTGTAACACAAACAGAGACGAGAAAACGTTTCTTGAAATAATTCTAATGCCGGAATTTTTTTCTAAATTATCTCCTTAAGATCTGGCGTGACTTGAACGACTTGAATCATGTCTCTCAGAGAACGTGACGGTCACACAAGACATAACAAACGTAGCCGTTGTAACTAAACCACAAGAAAGTCTTTCAGTAACGTCTGTCTTCTCTTCTCTGCTATATCCATTTGATTTTCAAAGTCCTGAAAGATAATAATACCAATGAAAAATATTAAAACCAAGATGATGAACTTTTATCAGGACATTTTTCGAACACATATTGGGCTGCTTTTACGAGATTTTTTTTTTCGAAACGCAACAGCGCACCATATTTAGTGGTCATCTCCAAGGGCCACCAAGTCTAATTCAATTCTTGACCAAAACAAGCTTTTATGTTTATAACAAAACACACTGCTAAGAACAAAGTTTTCTGTGCGTTTTCAAAATTGTACCTTAACGACTTTGCAGCGAAACGACTTCAATATGCAGCGAAACGATTTCGTAGCAAAACAACTTCAATAAGTAGCGAAACGACTTGGTAGCAAAACGTAAGGTAATCATTCCAGTCACCGTTGCTAAAATAGCGTAACACATGGCTGTTTTGACCTACTGACATCCAATATAACAACACTATTGCCTGTTTCAGGTGTTCGGATAGTAGAGTGTAGCGCGAAGGCAGACAGCGGGAAAAAAATTACGAGGAAGAGAGACTATAGTCGACTCTCTCTTAGCCTGCGTAGAAAGCGTTTCCAATCGAGTTAGTGCGCGAAAGTTAGAGCGCAAGCAAAAAAAAGGAAACGGTTGCTACGCAGGCTAACTCTCTCTTAACGATACCTCTATAAGACGGACACCTCTGTAAAACGGACACCTAGAGTTAGTCCTTGCCTTTCTTTACTCCCTTTATTTGACTCTCTATAAGACGGGTATCTCTCTTAGACGGACACTTAGTACCTGCCCCAAAGGTGTCCGACTTAGAAAGAGTTGACTATATTCTTCCTGCTCACATCTTCTTGAGCCATCCCCAGAAACCGAATAGGGACCTTAAGCAACGACGACGACAACGAGAACGGCAAAAAAAGCACTAGCTTTAAAACAACACTGAACTCTGCACGTGCATTACACTTTTTTGTACATTTCTTTGGCGTTACTGCACGACTACGACGTGAAGCTTCCTAATTTCACGTTGTATGGAGGACTTGAACACAGGACAACGATTTTCTTTTCCTTTTTCTGAACTTCGATACAGTCTTTTAGAATTTAACTCGAGAAAAACATTGCCAACATTTAGCCTGCGAGCACGCTCTCCTATTTGGGCAAGCGAAGCGAGTCTCGGGAAGAACGCGCGAGCGAGGGGCCGAGGACCCTCGCGGCTTCGCCGCCCGCTCGCGCGTTCTCGCGAGACTTGTTTCACTCGCCAAAATAGGAGAGCTTGCTCGCAGGCTACCAATATTTGACGAACTGAACGAGATGGAAGAAGCGCGATAAAGTTTGAAGCAGTGCGAATTCACTTTTTAAGCGACGTTTTCGTAGCCTTCGCCGCCGTTGATGCTTGAGCTCCATACTAACACTACAGAACAGAAGTTTCCTCTTTCTTTTCTGAACGGCAACCGAAGAAATCTCTGTGTTTAAATCATGAAGACGCATATTCATGTTGCCTCTTTAGATCTGCTATCAATACTCACTTACCCCTCTACAATAAAGCTCATCTCGTTCTAATTTCCAAGACAAATTTTCTATTTCCAACTCAAGCTGTGCTTGTTGATACTCAAACTGTTAAGAAAAAATACAGTCAAACCTTTAAACCGACTCAAATTGACCGAACAAAGGAGAGAATTGTCCCCACATAGACGGACGGATGCATTAATGACAGAGGTGGTTTAAATGTACATGGAAAATATCGTAATTAATGAAAAAAGCTTATCTAGAAGTAAGACTAGGTCTAAAAGAGTGGCAAATATATAAACCAGTTTTGATAACTTAAAATTCATTCCTGGGCTCTGAGTCTTAGAAGAATAAAACAACTCATCTCTGAGCTTCAAGTTGATTAAGTTTGTTTTATTCCTCCAAGCCTCGGAGCCAAGTGTGAATACAATGTAATTCATCGAAATTGTATGGTGAATTCTCCGGAAGTAAACTTACAAGTCTTTTTCTCTCATCCTCCATGAAGTAAGCATAGGGATAAGTGTACATCATCGTGTAACGACACTGAAACATGAATGGAAGAAAGTGGGTCAACTCGATACTAAACATCATCTTTACCACTGCTCTAACCATCAGAATTCTGATCATCGTCGTCGACATCGTTCTGATCATCATCATCATCATCATCAGCATAATAATAATAATAATAATAATAATAATAATAATAATAATAATAATAATAATTTTTTCAAAATAATAATAATAATAATAATAATAATAATAATGATAATTAAATAACTTTATTCATAGATTCAAAAAAATAGACTATTTACAGATTCAAGAATATGAATATTAAAATATATACCCTATGTACATTCTTCTTGTGTACGAAAGAGAATTGTCGTAAAATGACTATCTAAAAACTACTAATAACAATTATAAAAAGCATCAAAAAGTTAATAAAAAATAAAACTATCTAAAAATAATTCAAACTGATAAAAAGTTAATAATTATAATAATAATAATAATAATAATAATAATAATAATACTAATAATAATAATAATAATAACAACCATCATCATCATCATCATCATCGCCATCATACTATCACCACGTGCATCACCGGCCTCATTATCATCATTGATATCGTCTTCATTACCTTCCATATCATTATGGTCAACAAAACCATCAACACAACCAACATAATCGTTGTTATCTTAACTCTTTCGTCCTGATCCTACCATCATCAGTTTAGGTGTCAACAAAAGTCGATATATCATAAGTACATGTAACGGCCTGCTTACCTTAGCGAGTAACTGAGCAGCATCCATGAGATATTGCCAGTCTATCCATGTGCCGATATTATTGTTGACTTTTTCTTGTATCTTCTGATTTATTTTCCGTTTTGTCTCTTGTTCTCGTTTGAGGCTATCAGCATGGTTTTGCCACTAGCAAAAACAATAAATACAATAGCAAATCACAACTTGAGAAACGGTTCTACGAAAAATGGCAATGAATCCCTTTACAACTTACAAGGTGACGCAAACTACACAGATAAAATAATGGGCGATTTAGTTATAACGTCTAAATTTTAACTAATATTAAAATAACTAGTCTCTAAGGTTTTTTTCTAAAACTGTAAATCTTTAAGCTGACGTACACTCTGTCTTCACACTAAAAGGCTTCAGTACAAAAGGCGATAAAGTTAAAGTTAAAGTGATTGTATTTTTAGAAGGAGTCAAAATCTGAATTCCAGGTGAGGATTTGGCTGTTTATTCAAGAATGAGAGTGTGCGTGACCGGTCAACATGTCCGGCGAGTGAAATTTTTGGCCAGTCGAGAGGCCATTCTTGCCCGAAATTGTCCGTTGACCAGCTGTTATTTTGAGTCCTGTCTTGAGAGAATAAAACATCAACAAATTGGGAGAATAAATTAAAAAACACAAATCCCGGCGTCAACAGCGCCATAAAATCTTTCAGTATCACGCTAAGCCTCACTTCCAAGATGTGGCCGGACACGCAAGCATGTCAACGGGACACTTGGGCCCGGTTCAGACGCGAACTTTTCATGAGCCGAACCTAATACATTGACTTAAGTATACGAAAAGTTCGGCGTGTGAATCAATTAGGAACGCCTGTTTCAATTTGGAACGGCTCAGCCGTTCCTTTTTCCTGTCCTGGCCGGAAATTTCGCCTCTGGAGCGACTTTGGAACGGCTTTGACTCAGACGCCGAACTTTTCATGTACCGAACCTAATGCATAAATTATTATAACGTATTTTGTAAGCAGTTTGACCGAAATGAGCATTTTTCTCCCTTTGAATTTAGTTCGGCTGGAATTAAGATCGGCGTCTGAATCAATTCAGACAGTCTAAACAATTTGGGTCGGCCTTAATTCGAATTAGGTTCGGCTCATGAAAAGTTCGGCTTCTGAACCGGGCCTTATTCCCTTTTTTCTTTGAAAGGGAAGGCACTGTGGTAAAACTAGAAACACTTGCCACCACATACCCTTTCAAAATAGAAGAGATATTTCTTGAGCGCCTCTCTTGCTTGAATTCCAGCAGACTCGTTAACAATATTTGGATTGGATTTATATCGACTACATTCGTAATACTCTGATCCATGACTTCTCCAGTCTCCACAACACATCCAGCAAAAATCTGAAACATTATTTCCCAAGAAGAAGTTTTCTTGATATTTTTGTTACACCACAAGATTTAAAGCAATTTAAGTCTTGACTACTCGGCAATGCATTTTAAACTTAAAATGTTCAACATACCGTGTTTGCACTTTATACATTGCTGAAAAATTAAAACGAAACAAAAAAATCAGTGAGAGAAATGCGAAAATTGAAAATGATAATTAAAAAAGAATAATACCCATGTAAAAGTCAACAACACACAGATGACTTTAAAGTGGAACCCCGACTTACGGCCACCTCAGTAATACGGTCACCTCGTTATTATGGCCACTTTTTTTTTTCTTGTAAAGAAAACCTCGTTAATACGGTCACCTGGTTATTACGGCTTTTGGCCCATTGGTGACCGTATTAACGGAGTTCCGCTGTATTTGTTTGCGTTCCCAATGAATAGAATCTTTTAGAGATAAGGATTATTAAATAATCGTACATACCATATGATTACATCCACCATTCTTCTCGATACAGCTTCCACAGTTTGGACACTGCATTTAAAAACAACAGCCATTTACAAAAATGATTTTCGGGGAACACTATAACAGACTTTTAGCAGGGCGTCACCAGAATGTGCGAGCGCAAACGTTATTTTTTCATCAGATCAGTGATCGCGGATGATCGCGGAAAACTAGCCG
Organism: Porites evermanni; assembly: GCA_942486025.1. Lineage (NCBI taxonomy): Eukaryota > Metazoa > Cnidaria > Anthozoa > Scleractinia > Poritidae > Porites > Porites evermanni. The sequence goes on from CALNXI010002987.1 coordinate 6,701, forward strand.
TACAAAACGAGGAGGGAATGGGGAGAGGAAGGAAAAGACCGATTTTGGGACCTTCGCAGCTTGCAGCAGCGACGCTCACAGCGAACTTGTTTCGTCTCGCTGGCGGACTTTTCTTTCCTTTTAAAAAACTGAGAAAAGAAGAAATTTCTCGCAGCCTAACGCAAACACCTACTAACACGATTATAATTTATTTAATTCCCAATCTAACATTCATCCATATAGTGCAAGATCATTTACAAGAGGTAATTACTATGTTAAACGTTCAGGATTAGACAATTAAAGTACCGGTAAGTCTTTTTCAAGGTTGGCTTAAAAATATCGAATAGTTTATCTTGTCAAATGCGTCGCATGTCAAAAAATAACTTCAAAATCAATATCCTCGACACTTTACTCCAAAAACTTTCAGATGAGAATGATTATATTGATTTACCGGACTTAACAACGAAAATTTCTCGAACACTCGCCTTCTTATATTTGCATTTTTTACTTTGCAATATACATGACTGTAAACTTAATTTTATTTCCTTTTCTCTAGTCCTGCTGGTGAGATGTTCGTCTCGACCAGCTATTGTAAACTGCGGGGAGTGGATATTCTTTACTTATAAAATTTTGAAATAATTAATAAATAGTAAGAAGAAACAGTTGAATCGATGGCCAGCACTTACATCCTTTGTGTTAGCTGTGATATAATTTGCCGTCTCTGAGTCGTCTTCACATTTTGTAAGCCATTTCTTAATGGTATAACAGTCTGTAGGAGCGTGGTATTTCTCTCCGCACAAGAAACTGCAAAAACATAGCGTACATCGGATAAAATTATATAAATATGCAAGTGGAGCAAGATTCATGACAGGAATAATCAAAGCAAAGTTGGAACTCCAGCAATGGCGTTAGTCTGCAAGGTCACTCTTTAGACTCATCACAGAGGACAGTAGCGGTCGAGGTCAGCAGTGTGTGCTCACTTGTGTCATTTCGGGGACAATTTTGGTGGTGGAGCCGGTTAGAAAAATAAGAGCACAAAAGTGAGACTGCTCGCAGGCTAAATCTTGCTGTAAAGTTCTCTAGAAGTAAAGGGTCAACTATTTTATTGGAAATGTGGAACATGAAGCCTCTTTCTCAACAATGGATTGTGAAGACGTTAGCGAACACAAAGATTTTGACGGAAAGGAAATCTGTGTCTCCGTAACACTTGTTAGGAGCCCAATGACACTGCGAGGTTATTTCTAAGCATAAATGAGGCATAGAACAAGACTCACCAGAATATTGAATAACAATGTGAACACCATATTCGTTTTGCTTTGGGTTCCACTACTTTAACGAGATAACCGCAGTCACTTCCTGGGCACCATCTAATTAAAGGATGATGCTGACAAAAAAAAAAGAATAAAAAATAAATACATAACTTAATTCATTAACCTAGTCAAGCCTCAGTGCTCCATAACAGCTGGTGTGGACCCCTATCCCTTGTACCTCTGTGATGTCATCAGGTTAGCATCAGTTAAGCCCTGTACTCAGTGCAGACGGACGCAATAGTGTTGGACAACAACACCCAACATTGTTGGATGTTATACATTGCGTCCGATTGCACACCCTGTTGCATGTTGTTGCGCAAAGTTTGAAACAGGTCAAACTTTTACACTGACAACTCCCAACATTTCTTTTGTTCTGTGAATGCCGAGGTGTGGTGCAACAATGTTGGATTCATTTGCACAGCTCTTCCAACATTGTTAGGGACACGCACGCACACTACACATGGTCTCCAAAGTCTTATGGGTTGTGACCTTCCCACAATGCACTGCAGGTACCAACATTGTTGGGAGTTGTTGCATCTGTTTGTACAGCACTCCCAACATTGTTGGCCAAACAATGTTGGGAGTTGCTGCGTTCCTTTGCATGTAGCTTGACAAAAGCTAGCACAGTGCTTGACTACAAAACAACATTATTAGAGTTTCGGTTCTTCTTGGCCATGTAGTGATCAAGACATGACTCAAACACCTTAAAATGACGTTTTTTTTGCCAAATTTCCAGAGTTGAATGCGTTGAACAGAGCAAAATGTTTTTCTTGGTGCTTGTCTCCTACCCTAAGTAAGTTTTTTTAAGTTTAAGTAAAACAATAAACATTAAAGAATTTATAACATTATAATGAGAAATAAGTCAGAATGGTCTAGTGATCACAATATCACCACTGGATCTCTTCAAGAAGGCTAACACCTGGATTTTTATGTTACCATTCAACTTGATGATACAAAATTTGGATACTCACCTTAACTTCATCATTAAAAAGAAAATGCCTATATTTTTCTTCAGCTGCGTCATTTTTGAGTACTTTCAGAGCCATTTCTTCTCCAATTAAAAGATTGCAGTTCATACACTCAATACCTTAAAAAAAAATGTACAGCACAACCTCAGTGAACAATGTTCCATCCTATGGTACATCCTTGTTTATGACAAACTAATTATCAATGGTCAAGGAAAATTATTACTGGTCACTTTAACAATAATCTTTACAAATTTAAACCTGAACGATATACAATGCTGGAACCACCCTAATTTGGTTATTAATTTCTGGCAATTCTTTCAGTGTAGTAGCATGCATTGTTTTCATTTTAATTTTTTAAATGTGGCTGAGTGAACTTTAGGCTAAGTTAAACTCAAGAAAATGCTGCCCAAGAGTCCCACTTGTGATTTTGGGGGCGCCCTAATAGCTTCACAGGGCCCTTTGGGCTTTACAGCTTTGCTGCTGAGGTCAGCCCATTACATAAATGAAGGCCTCCCTGTGGGAACATCCCTTTGATAGTATGGTGATTTTTGAAAGTGCTAAAAAGTTACAAAATTTACACTTGTATCTAGACAGAAAATTTTTTTTCACTGCATACCAGAGGATAAGCCAATTTTTAACTGTGAAATACAATACAGCAACCAGCAATCATCACAGAACACATGGCCACAGGCTGCACTGCTTGTGTTGGACTTTGTGCAACGTTGGAAACATACCGGACAGTAAAGTGACCTTGAAGTCTGCAGAGTGAGATGAAGACAATAAGTGATGTACCCACAGTACAAGGCTGGGAAGGATCAGCTTGCTTTGATCTTCATGACAAATTATCGTCAAAGTAACTTAATTCTCCTATGATATAATTTTAGTTTCTTTTTTAAAATACAGTGTAGCTTTTGCAGTACTGTATGTACTTGTATGGTCATGCAAATAAAGCTCGTTGTCGTTGCTGTTGATCCGAGATTTTAAAGTGGTGGGGGAGGGGGGTTGAATCCAATCAACCAGCAAATTACAGTGGAGCCTTGATATATCAAAGTCAGTGTTTAATCTAGAAATTGGTCAAAGTGTGTCATATGTCCCACATGGCATTTTAAATTGGGTCATTTCAAAACTGGTCTGAGTCAAAATATTATCTTGAAACTTTGAACAACTGACATCATCCACACTATCCCAATAGCCTCGTGCAGTTCTGGAGGTTAACTTATCAAACTGACTTCTCCACCTACAACATCCTTATCCTGCCATTCTCTTTTGCATAAAAAAGGAATTAATTAAAAGCTTTTGTTCTCGTCTCATGATGAAACAAAAACAAAATACGGACACCTTGTTAATACGGACACTTTCTGTGACCTCCTCGCTGTCCATATTTACAAGGTTTGACTGTATTATACCACATGACTTGTCATGTAAAAATTCAGTGAATGGTTCTCGAAATACTTACAGTTTGAGGGGCAGGTTTTTCAGGAATAATTCTTCCTTCTACAAGTAGACCTACAGGATCAATCCTGTGCCTACAAAATACAATATTTATTATATTTTTAATCTACCACTGCCCTCTCTATCTTTTTTTGTTGCAAATTCTCTTCTCTTTGCTGTTAAGGTAACAGACACAAGAAAGAGTGTTATCAGTTTTTCGCTTCACAAGCAAAACTCTTGATTGTGACTGCTTGCATGCTCATGTACACCTATGTACATTGTTTCCAGTTCTCACACAATGAAATACGTGCATATACGCAGGGGAGTGTAAAGATTGGTAAATTTACCAAAATTAACAATCCTTTCTGCTATAATTATTGGATAAACTGAGGCAGCTCTTACATAAATATCACCTCTTGCTACCCTGGAATGATGAGGGAGGTGGGTGGGGTACTTTGTAGTAACAGTCTATTTGGGATGTGCCACTGGATGGGGTTGCATTTTCACAACTGGACTGACTACAACAAGGTTGAATTCAACACAGTTACATGAATGGGGTCACACACATTTGGGATTTTGGGGATAAGAATATTCTGATAATTAGGGATTTAAAGAAAGGAAGATTAATTTCAGGATGACCTAGTTAAAAGGCTTTACAAGGTAGATGCATCAACAGAAAATGACTATGTTGGGATCGCGGAAATTACATTTGTCCAAAAGTGACTAATGTGGAGTCTATAATTTGCCACAGAATAGACTATAAAGGGGTGGTGGTTATGAGAAACCAGCGGCACATACCCAGCAAAAACTGACCCAAGCATCCCCCCACTCCCCGTCTTCCACCAGGTGGGGACACTTGAAATTGACTGACTAATGAGTCAATATTTAGGAATTGGCCTAGATCGACATGTATTTTTTCCAATTTCCTTTCCATCTCATAGGTTGTGATAAATAACAGCCGAGATAAGGTGTGTAAGCTTATGTCGAACTATGTAAGCTCAATGAATTCTTTGTTTACTGATGTCTTGTAACTTAATTATTGATCAATTACTATGAATTCAAATAACCTAAAATAATGTAATTAATAAGAGCTAACGGGTCTCCTATCTAGGGGACAATGAGATTGAATTTAAAATAAATAAGATAAACCTTTCTAAAATCTTAACACATGGTCTCCAAAGTCTTATGGGTTGTGACCTTCCCACAATGCACTGCAGGTACCAACATTGTTGGGAGTTGTTGCATCTGTTTGTACAGCACTCCCAACATTGTTGGCCAAACAATGTTGGGAGTTGTTGCATTCCTTTACATGTAGCTTAACAAAAGCTAGCACAGTGCTTGACTGCAAAACAACATTATTAGAGTTTTGGTTCTTCTTGGCCATGCGGTGATCAAGCCATGACTCAAACAGCTTAAAACGGCGATATTTTTTTTTTTGTCAAATTTCCAGTGGTGAATGCATTGAAAAGAGCAAAACGTTTCTGCTTGTCTCCTATCCTAAGTAATTTCTTTTAAGTTTATTATAAAGAGAAATAAGAATGGTCTAGTGATCACGATACCACCACTGGATCTCTTCAAGAAGGCTAACACGTGAATTTTTAAAACCATCGTTATCATTCAACTTGATGATACAAAATTTGAATACTCACCTTAACTTCATCATTAAAAAGAAAATTCCTATATTTTTCTTCAGCTGCATCATTTTTGAGTACTTTCAGAGCCATTTCTTCTCCAATTAAAAGATTGCAGTTCATACACTCAATACCTGAAAAAAATTGCACAGCGCAACCTCAGTGATCAATGTTCCATCCTATGGTACATCCTTGTTTATGACAAACTAATTATCAATGGTCAAGGAAAATTACTGGTCATTTTAACAATAATCTTTACAAATTTAAACCTGAATAATATACAGTGCTGGGGCCACCCTAATTTGGTTGCTAATTTCTGGCAATTCTTTCAGTGTAGTAGTATGCATTGTTTTCATTTTAATTTTTAAATGTGGCTGAGTGAACTTTAGGCTAAGTTAAACTCGAGAAAATGCTTCCCAAGAGTCCCACTTGTGATTTTGGGGGTGCCCTAATAGCTTCACAGGGCCCTTTGGGCTTTACAGCTTTGCTGCTGAGGTCGGCCCATTACATAAATGAAGGCCTCCTTGCAGGAACATCCCTTTGATAATATGGTGATTTTTGAAAGTGCTAAAAAGTTACAAAATTTACACTTGTATCTAGACAGAAAATTTTTTTTCACTGCATACCAGAGGATAAGCCAATTTTTAACTGTGAAATACAATACAGCAACCAGCAATCATCACAGAACACATGGCCACAGGCTGCACTGCTTGTGTTGGACTTTGTGCAACGTTGGAAACATACCGGACAGTAAAGTGACCTTGAAGTCTGCAGAGTGAAATGAAAGTAGTAAGTGATGTACCCACAGTACAAGGCTGGGAAGGATCAGCTTGCTTTGATCTTTATGAAAAATTATCATCAAATTAACTTAATTCTCCTATGATATAATTTTAGTTTCTTTTTTTAAAATACAGTGTAGCTTTTGCAGTACTGTATGTACTTGTATGGTCATGCAAATAAAGCTCGCTGTCGTTGCTGTTGATCCGAGATTTTAAAGTGGTGGGGGAGGGGGGTTGAATCCAATCAACCAGCAAATTACAGTGGAGCCTTGATATATCAAAGTCAGTGTTTAATCTAGAAATTGGTCAAAGTGTGTCATATGTCCCACATGGCATTTTAAATTGGGTCATTTCAAAACTGGTCTGAGTCAAAATATTATCTTGAAACTTTGAACAACTGACATCATCCACACTATCCCAATAGCCTCGTGCAGTTCTGGAGGTTAACTTATCAAACTGACTTCTCCACCTACAACATCCTTATCCTGCCATTCTCTTTTGCATAAAAAAGGAATTAATTAAAAGCTTTTGTTCTCGTCTCATGATGAAACAAAAACAAAATACGGACACCTTGTTAATACGGACACTTTCTGTGACCTCCTCGCTGTCCATATTTACAAGGTTTGACTGTATTATACCACATGACTTGTCATGTAAAAATTCAGTGAATGGTTCTCGAAATACTTACAGTTTGAGGGGCAGGTTTTTCAGGAATAATTCTTCCTTCTACAAGTAGACCTACAGGATCAATCCTGTGCCTACAAAATACAATATTTATTATATTTTTAATCTACCACTGCCCTCTCTATCTTTTTTTGTTGCAAATTCTCTTCTCTTTGCTGTTAAGGTAACAGACACAAGAAAGAGTGTTATCAGTTTTTCGCTTCACAAGCAAAACTCTTGATTGTGACTGCTTGCATGCTCATGTACACCTATGTACATTGTTTCCAGTTCTCACACAATGAAATACGTGCATATACGCAGGGGAGTGTAAAGATTGGTAAATTTACCAAAATTAACAATCCTTTCTGCTATAATTATTGGATAAACTGAGGCAGCTCTTACATAAATATCACCTCTTGCTACCCTGGAATGATGAGGGAGGTGGGTGGGGTACTTTGTAGTAACAGTCTATTTGGGATGTGCCACTGGATGGGGTTGCATTTTCACAACTGGACTGACTACAACAAGGTTGAATTCAACACAGTTACATGAATGGGGTCACACACATTTGGGATTTTGGGGATAAGAATATTCTGATAATTAGGGATTTAAAGAAAGGAAGATTAATTTCAGGATGACCTAGTTAAAAGGCTTTACAAGGTAGATGCATCAACAGAAAATGACTATGTTGGGATCGCGGAAATTACATTTGTCCAAAAGTGACTAATGTGGAGTCTATAATTTGCCACAGAATAGACTATAAAGGGGTGGTGGTTATGAGAAACCAGCGGCACATACCCAGCAAAAACTGACCCAAGCATCCCCCCACTCCCCGTCTTCCACCAGGTGGGGACACTTGAAATTGACTGACTAATGAGTCAATATTTAGGAATTGGCCTAGATCGACATGTATTTTTTCCAATTTCCTTTCCATCTCATAGGTTGTGATAAATAACAGCCGAGATAAGGTGTGTAAGCTTATGTCGAACTATGTAAGCTCAATGAATTCTTTGTTTACTGATGTCTTGTAACTTAATTATTGATCAATTACTATGAATTCAAATAACCTAAAATAATGTAATTAATAAGAGCTAACGGGTCTCCTATCTAGGGGACAATGAGATTGAATTTAAAATAAATAAGATAAACCTTTCTAAAATCTTCTCTGTGTTCCAGTCATGCTGAATAAGAAGAATCCTAGCAACAGATTCCGACACCTTGGAAATAAATTAGAACTTAGTGAAATAGGAAATAAATAAAGATCACGAAGATATGATGACATTACCGAACAATATTATTGCACTTTAAAGGTATCGTTAAGGATCCCACCTTTATTTGCCGGGAAACGTTAGCTACAAAGGAATCGAACATTTGCTTAGCTTCATTCGAATCAATGATCACATATTCGAAACTTTCAGGGTCTTCCTCTTTGTCGGACGCCATCCCTTCATCGTCATAAATATTCGTGTAATAATAGTCGTCATCATTATCTTCATCCTCATCATATTCGCTCGATTCCGCGTCTATGGAATCCTGCGACTCTATATCAGCCGCGGACATCACAAAGACCTCAATGATATTCTTAAAACAGCTATAAATATACGAAGAACTTCAAGACTTTACAACAAGACAACAAGAGAAACCCGTGATACAGTGATAGCACTTGTCGGGTGATGTCACGTTACCAAATATGACCATGTTGGCCTTATATGGTAGAATTGAGACTGGGCACCACAATTCGCGAAATGCCGCCATATTTGATTATTATTTTTTTAAGTATTTCGACCTTCTTTCCCCTTAAAATGACGTGATATTTCTCATTATACTTGTGCCTGTTCTAACCGATCGTGGACAGAGCGTTGTCGCGATTCAACATGAGCTCTTTTACGGGAAAATTCCGGGAGTATCCTGCAATCTCTGCAGACAATTTTGAGAAAGGGAATCTTGATAGTGTGGCATTTTTTCTTTCTCATTGTCACAAAGGTATAAAGCTTATTCGTCTTTACTAAAATACATGCACTGGTAAAGATTTCCGCACATTTTACAGTTTGCGTGCTCCATCATTAGTAACCTTAAATGGGGGCCTGTACGGAAATGTTTACCCTAGGGGCACAGATTGAGTGAAACAAACAAAAGAAACAAACAGAAATTGACAAACCTCGTGGGGAGATGTTATTGTCTACTACCTTAATTTGTTTCTTTTGTTTTGCATAATCTGTGTTCTTACATAAAGTAGTTTTTGCTCCCCTGTCCTGATCTTCACTGTGATTGGTCATTACATAATCAACATTTCTGAAATTTTTTGATGTTCATGGTTTTCTGAGTTTGACAGTAAGATCTCACCAAATATGACATTTATGTGGTTCTGTATAAACATTGGAAAGTAGGTGAAAAGGAGAGAGGTGAAATTATAGCAAATTTGTTTCTTGTTTGTATTTCACTCAGATCATATGTCTGGATTGGATTCTTTGGCTTTCCATGACAGACTGATGACAAGGTAAGAGAAACCTTGGTGGATGGTGATTTTCCATCTGCAAGGTGTAGATATTAGATTTGAAAATAATGTAATGCAGTTTGTTGTTTTGGATAACTAGTAACTTTTGATTAAAGCATTTTCCACTTTCCTGTGGAAGAAAATTAAATATGTTCCGATATCTTGCATCTTTAACAAGTCACTGGATTTGTGCTCAGGCCAAAAATATTTGCTTTCTTTGTTCACCAAGGTAACTTACGTACTGAAGGTCCTCTAGGATCATAACCCATCAACATTTTAAAGTAAATTAAAAATGTAATTTAAATTTTAATTAAAGTAACTTCTCAAACTGTAAATAACAAAGTACTTTATTTTAATGTTAAATATTCTTTTTCTCTCACCAGCAAAACTGTGTTTGTTTATTGTTCTGAAACAACCCAAAATCTGTTAATGTGCAACCCAGCATACAGTCACCTGAAGGATTATATTGTTAGTAAAATAATATTTCATCATCCTTTCTTTCCCATGGAATGAGCATTATAATAAGCATGAATAGTCAGGAGTCATGTCATGTCATATCATAATATTACAGTGACTGGATCAAAGTCAGTCAAATGACCATCAGATTCCATTTTCATCATTGACAGACAATTTAGGCAGCCTGCTGTTTGTTTGGTTGTTTGGCAAACTTTGTTTCTTACATAGTAAACTTGTTTGTTTGGAGTAAGTCATTTGTAATGACCAGACTGTCCTGTACACAGCACATGTATATACATGTAGCATTGTTTATGGTGGAAAGTGCACTTAGCTTACCCAGCTAGTTTACAGGCACACCACTCAAATAATTCTCAAATAAATAATCCAAATAAAGCATAAAAGTTGACTGAGGGTTTGAACTCATGACGACCGAGAACAAATCCAGCAAGTGGAAGAGCAGCACACGAACCCAGGAATGCCGGATTGTGGGTCCTACATGCTGACCACTCAGCCAGTCTCTGCCTCCTTGTTTTATAATATTGGCTGAAAGATAACAAAATATCTTCTTTTTTTCTCTAAATGTAGCACAGTATACCTTTGGAGCAACAGACCATTATTCCACTCTTTGATGAGAAGACTGAAGAGGTGTGTTAAAACTTCTGGTCATTTTTTAATTCTGTTATGTATTATAATGTTTGATTTTTTTGTGTGTTTGATTATAGTTTCCACAGCAAAATTCAATTTGTGTAACACTCCTCCCTGCTGGTCATTGTGTTGGTTCCGTCATGTAAGTATTCTATAACAGTATTTATGTGTGACTGTAAATGTAACTCAGGGAAGGTTAAACATAAGCATTAAGGTAATGCTGGCCAGCAGTCTCCTTTGCTATTTGTATATGGGGTGGTCGTAGGGCGTCACAAGGGCCATGCTCCCATTTAAGTCAAATCATTTTCCTCATGTTGCCCTTCCCCAGCAGTTGGTAAAGCCCCCCCCCACCCCCTTCCAGCCTTCCCATCCCTCTCTCACTGTACACTGTAAAAGTGCCTGATAGTTGACCTTCACTCTGTTGTTATGGTTACTGCCTTCTTGCATCTCCTTTAACTTGTTCGGGCGTCTTATCCACATCTATCTATTTCTATTAGTGATTTGTCTCAAAGAACGTTGTAATAAATTCAAACCTTGGTTATCTGGATAATGATACCTATAATAGGTAATTACTCTTGATAAAGTTATGTTGCCATGGAAATTTGGCCGAAAAGCAGCGCATGTGTTAAAAGTGACAAACGGCGTTTAACTGAATTATGATTGGCTTAGAGCTGTTTCCTTGCTAATTGCATAGTGCCTGACATGAATCTCTAATGCATTAAAACGAGATGCAACTAGTGAGTTAAATTACATGTTGAGGAGGTACTGTTTAACTTTATTGTCTGGATTTGTCTTTGATTATGATGTCCATAGGTTCTTATTTGAAGGCCAACATGGGAGCGTCCTTTACACAGGTAAGAGAGGTTGAGAAAAAGAGTCTGCAGTTACCAGCTCTCTCTAGGACAGATACCATTGTTTGGAAGATACTGCATGTAGCTTTCCATCTAAGAAAGATTTCCGCCTTATAGAGAGTCGATTGCAACGGCTGAAGAACTACTGGAAATTGCGGTCGTTTCGCCCGAAGGGGGCCGCTAGGACTTCAGACGATTCGCCCGAAGATATGCAACACCCTTCAACATGGTGAACCTTGGGTTTCACATGTGCAGTCATTGTCTTTCCATGCTTATTCCTTTTCCTCAGGCTTAAAGAACAACAAATACACATCGGACGAATCGACTTAGTCTGGGCGAACTGCCATCGGGTGAAACGATCTGATACCGCTACTGGGATCAATACTCCATGTCCCCTTTAGGGAGTTGTCCGCCATAAAGGCAGATAGAGACACCTGTAGGGACATAAAAAAAGGACTTTTGAACGGCAGGGAGCTACCGTTTTCGAGTTGTCCATTTGACGTCTGTTAGAAGAGAGTTAGTTGACTGTGCATGTGATAATGACGCATGGAGGGGAAAAGCATTGAACTAACAGGATCAACTTCTTACGAACCGCGAAAAACAAACAAACAGCATCATCAGTTATTGTGATGGAGACAAATAAATGGTAGTTAGATAGACAGGAAATGTTGAAAGAGTCCTTGGAAAAATTAGACAAAGACGTCATGAATTTATTCACGTGCTCATTAAACTTTATACAGCCTTCTTTCGAGTTTGTGTCGCAAGATCAAGGCTTTAAACAGAAAAATAAAAAATGGCCAAACTCGCACCAGAACAAACGAAAAACAGGCAACATGTGAGTTATTCTACAGGTTATGGTTCAGGAAGAAGACGAGTTACTCAGCTCATATTCCTTTGCTTTGGTTATTTACAGGTGACTTTCGTTTAGCAAAAGGTGATGTGAAGAGGATATCCTTTTTTCATGTTAATGGCAGGTTTGTTCGTTACCTAAACCCCTTTTTTTGCCACTGAGATACGAAGCTGTGTAATACACCACGTTATCCCAAATGTTCATTGGTTTGGGATGCAAGTATGTCAAGTATTTATTCAAACGAAGATCATTTCTAATTTTATCGTATTAAATTTAACTACGGATTGGAAAAAGGCTTTGTCTCAGGTTATCTTGTAGTTGGTTTGAAAGTCAAGAACTTGCCTTTTAATTTGGAGTTTCAGCCATGCACAGAATTGAATCCGGCATGAGTGACCGTTCGAGTGGTGACATATCACCTTAATTTTTGCCCCCTCGGTTATTTCACAAAATATGTTTCGGGATGATAAAAATGTTATTGTAGAACATTGTTTTTCTTATAAACATGCCTGCAACAATTTATTGAACTTTGATGTTTACTTTCAATTTCAGTATAAAGGATATCAAGAGCATCTACATTGACACAACATTTTGCCTGCCAAAGATGAAGTCACTTCCCAGTCGGGTTTGTATGTGTGTTTGCTTTATCACACACATTTAACTGAACGGGGCTTTGAAATTCCTGAGCTGATCACAGGTGACAGTTGATAAAGTTTATTTTCTTTTTTTTGTGTGTCTCTAGGAACAAAGCCGAGATGCTATCATTGAACTGATAGATAGGTGAGTGAGCTGGTACTGTTTACAGACACTTCGCCACTAACCAAATCGCCACCAAGAACGGACGACTCGCTATCAACGAATGACTGAAATGATTGACACAGTTAAATACCTAGGATTGCGTGGCAGTTTCTCAGAAACATGATCAAGAAACGGTTAAGAAAAAATTTATGTTCTTGAAAGTTCTGTATACTTGGGACTTTTTGAAACAGTAAAGCTAAGTTTTATTCTTGGTGGCGAGGTGACGGCGGCCATATCGCTGGCACTGAGCCTTTAGGTCTCCATCTAGTACGGTCCTGAATACGGTTATTTCGGAAAGAATATTTCACTTTTGAGCCAGGGAATAAAGTAAACGGCGCCTAAACTTTACTTGTCGGATTTAAGCAGAGTTGAGACCATTATTGTTTTGGCTCAAACCTATATTTATTTGTATTTTTAATCATGACCTTCAAATCAAGCCAAAAAGAACATTGCCCAGACCCTATTTCTCTGATTTTAATAAGTTAAACCTCGCTCGATTTGACATTTAAGCTCAACACTTTATATCTTGTCTCTATTTTATTTACGCGAGAAAAATTTAGGTGCGTGTACACGCACGTAAAAATTACGCGACAGTGGAAATCCACCCCTAGGAATAAAAATATCTTGGTTGTTGAAAAAATTTGTATACAGAATTGGTGCACATTTTGTACTTCATACTAAAGAGCGTGCACCGAAAAAGTGGATTATTTCGGTCCCTTCCTTACTACTATGTTACTGTACAAGACTAGTACCAAGTGAAGTAGCTATTTATGTAATTTCCAGATTGGTGGTAGATTGAGGTGCTCAAGGGGACATGGGATGGGACATGACGTCACTGATTTTCCGCGCTTCCTTTCCGATGTGTTCCCGTGCGATTCTCCCGCACTGAAAATCAAAGTCTTTTCGGTACAAACTCAAGCAGTGAAATTGAAGTAAACTGCACAAAAAATTCGATCACTTCAAGAATAGTTTGCGCGTGAACAAGAAAATCATCTTGGTTCTTTAAGCCAAGTACATGGAACTATCTACACCTCGACCGAACAAAATTGTGTCAAAACGACCTGTAACCAAATAAATAACGACAGAGTACAAGTCTGCCTCTGTACCTGGGGAGTTTGTCAAATATACCTGTAAACCTCTTCATAGGTGGTTTTCACGTGGTCCAGAACATGTCGTGAGCCTACTATGCAAAGGAATGTACGGATATGAGTACCTACTCAAAGAGGTAGCCATGAAGTATAAAATGAAGGTTAGTTTCTTACAGAGCTTCTTGCTTCTGCAAATTGGCCGCCTGTAAGGGATTCTTAAGCTGATTCGTTGAGGGCTTGTTCTTTGTCCGCGCAAATTGATTAAGCGTGTCTGGCCACTGGAACTGGAGCCGAAATGCGTCCCGCAAGGGTTTCTGGGATCGCTACGGGTGACGCACCGGTCAGCTGTTGGCCATTTTTTTTTTCCCTGTCCCTCGTGACAGTCCCAGAAGTCTTTGCAGGAGTCAACTCGGTCCAGTTTCCGTTAGACTTTTAGCAGACTCCTTCTAGTTGTCCCAATAGTTACCGAAGTAGCGCGCGTAACATACCCGCGAGAGGCGAATGGGGTGACGCGCGTAATACACCCCGCGTTGTTTTGCGGACGTGCTCGCTGGGATAACAACTTGACGGATTTCAATTATCGCTAGATCCATGTAAGTGCTGAAAGATTGGCCATGTACAGGTATCTTCCAGATATGACTCCTTACTTCACCACTGAAGGACGATCCACTAGGATTCACGCTTGCAGTTGGAAGGTTGGCAGTTTCTGTTAATAGTTACACGTGTTTATCAGTATGTCATGAAAGTTAGGTTCTGTTCATGTTCACACGTAGCGTGCGATCATGCTCTCGCTATCTCTGTATGTCTTTCGTGTAAGGTTGAAATATTTATGGCATTTTATTGTGTAGCGAGAAAAAGGCCAGTCAAGCGTGAGAAATCAAAACTGCAAACATCTTTTAGGTTTGCTCGCTTTTCAAGACAAGAGTTGTTATTGGTTAGTACTCAATTCAAATCAAAGTGTTCACGTTCTCTTTTTTACCCCTTCTTCCCCGTCCCCCCTCCCCGCAACCATTCACTGTATATCCCTTGTGTGGGCACCCATCATGGGTCTAAGTGTCCCGTTCGTGTCTTTCCCTTTTGGGCATTAGTCCATTCTTTACCTTATTTACCACTTTTTTGTATCATGTATGTATATTTCATTCAGTTTAATCACGCCCAATGAATAACGTATGGAATATCAAATATGGAAGAACACATGTTGTGTACTTTAATTTTTGTAGTCTAAGCGACACTGTGAATCAGATCTCCCCTGTGGAGTAACAACTCAGCCTTCCCTTAAGATGAAAGTGCTGCGAATAAAGCCAACAACCATGTGGATTGCACGTGACAAAGGACCAATGCCAGCTGACTTCAGAAGGTGAAATTGAAAATAGTACGCAGAGCATTGCAAACTTGATCCAGTTTCCGTGCCACCTACAATTGGCCAAGGAAGTTAGCGTCACGGAGTTTTGTGTTACTTTTCGCGCGTGACATTTTTTGACCTTAGATGTAGCCGATCACGTTTCGAACACGTGATCATGTGACACTTTGAACGGAGTAGTTTTTCGATTTAGAGAATTGTAATTTTGTTGAAGGCACGTGTATCGGTTTAGAAGCCCGTTACTTTTGTGGAACCCTATCGTTTTTGGCAAGTGTATCGGAATAGAAGCCCGTTACTGTAGAGATCTGTTGGTTTCGAATAAAATCTATCATAGTTAGCGATGGCTTGCACTTGCAAATTTAGAATTGCCAGTGATCAGGGACCTTAAGATACACCGTTCGTGTCAGCCTGTAGGTACCAATATGGGAACATGTTTCCCACGTATTTACAGCTATTTCGAGAAAGGTTGTCGGAAAAAGTGCACGCGACAATCCCGAAATGTATTGTGGGTGGTTTTGAGTTCACTGTTCTTCATAGAAATTTTGAAAGAATGGCACGAGAGGCCATGGACTATGTTTTCGAGTGTTAAAGCGAAGCAGCAAAGGTAGGTTCGACAGTTACAGTCGTCAGAAACAGTGTAGTGATTATATCCCATATTGCCTTTCAGGATTGTCGCGTGCACTTTTTTCCGACAACCTTTCTCGACATAGCTGTATATTAAAAGGGGACAATGTTTACCCATTAAATGTCGTATTTGGATGATCACTTTAGCCGGTCTTGTCGTTTCTTCTGGGAAACAAGTAATCTACCCTTATTTACGGCTATCAGTACGGGTCAGAGTTTTAGTTACCCGTACGTGTACACGAAAACCGTCTTTAATACCCTCCACCCTGCTGTAACTTCTATGTTTGAAGAGTAATTTCTTTGTCCCTACAGATATGACAAGGGCAAAAGACTGTGGAGGGTAGTTCATTCGATGCATGCTTCAATGGAAGAGGTATACATACGCTTTTGTACCTGCCTATTTTTTTCTCCGTCCTTTGTTTTACCAGAACTAATAAACATGAACCAACATGGGCAAACAAATGTTTTCGTATCATGCAATAGATCTCTTACGCGATATTCCTCAGCACCTGAAAGACCTCATTTTCCTTTTCCAAAGAAATAAAACGTTATTTGCTGTCAGAACAATCCCTGAAAGTAACCTGAATAGAAATTTCATTATTAACTATAACTTAATTATGCTGTTAGTTCTTCTCCCCTTGTCTCTCTCTTTTTTTTTACTAAACGAATTGTATTAGGGGCTAACTTGAAAACCTCACTGTTCCTTTAGCCTCTAGGCTCCAAATAATTAATTACTATTCCCTGTTATCCCATTGTAAATTTGTAATGTATATAACCTTTTTCTTGTAATAATTCCAAGTGTCTATTTTTCCCAGATACAGGATCTAGTACGTTACCTTAAACCCTACCATGTCTATCCCAATGTACCACCAGCGGGACTGGAAACATTGGAGGACGCCTTTGAAAGGTACAGTACCCTGGCAAATGACCTGGGTTAAAAACCTTCGCAATTCCTGGGGGAAGAAGCAAAACTTGCCTTTTTTAATTTAGCACTTGAGCGTCTCTCTTGATGTAAAGGTAAAGAGTCCTTATTTTACGTCGGTAGCTCGAAATAGTCATCTGACTAACAAACCCAAGGCCAATGGTGAGCACAAAAACATGTTTATCGTGTGACGCGGGATGAGAAAAGAATAATCTGCCTCTCAGATACCAGTCAAACTGAACCCACTATACTAGGTGTCGCTCTGGCGATGAACTGCAGAGGGACCGATGGCTGGTGGAGCCATTTACTAGGTGTGCCATGCGTTCCGCTAGGATAAGGAAAATCAAAAGCGACCGTTATGGTGATGGATGTTTTCTGCACTTTTTCATTTTCCCTTTTTGTTTTCCCATACACTTAAAAACAGCTAACAGCCTCAAATGTAACTGTGACCAGATTTGTAGATTCATACAAGATTCTGATCGAGTTTGCTCCACCTTTTGATATTCAACAGACTCAGGGGACTCACTCGCCTTCGTGAGTGCGACTCTTGCAACCAAGATGAATCGGGCGAAGAACGCTTTCATGAACAAGCTGCTTGTCACGACGCCGAGGAAAAGAAAAAATGCGAAAAGACGGAAGGGTCAATAAAACTGTTGCAGGTCACTGAACAAGTCCCTGACGAGAGAGGTAAGTGATTTTCGAAATGAGAAAACTGGAGAGAAAACCAGGAATGTCTCTGGGGATTTTGAGATCTTCGATCTTCTGATTCGAATTGAGGTTTAGAACCCGAGGATAGCAAGGAAGGACTCAAGAACTTCAACTAACCTCGTTCCCAGGGGACCAAAAGACTTAAAACCTCAGAAACGAGGTTGGACTTAAAGTTCCGGTCCTTTATACAAGGACTTTCTGTCGTGTCGGATTTAGAATAAGGAAGATTTTCTTTGGTACAGATTCCACAGAATCCGGTAACATTTTTTAATGGTGTACGGTTTCACGTTAATTGCGTTCGACCAAAAGAGAACGCAACCTGATACTGTCTTAATTTCAATGTCGAATATCGATGCCAGGTGGCCTCCCCAAAAAAATATTTGCAGAGGCAGCTTCGATCAAGTGCCACTATCGCCTTGGAACGAGTTTTTAAACGAGTCGATGCACACTTATCTTTAGCTAGGGATCGAGTCAGTGTCGTTTTGCGAACGTTTACTGGCCCTAACGTCCCAGGTTAAGTTTTAGGTATCTCTACAGTATTGATTTCTGTAACGTTGTTTAGAAAATCTAAGGTTATTCCCAATCCTGAACCAAAGATGAGGACAAACAACTGTCCACAGCTGCCATTGGACTGTGCTCTTTCGTGCGGTATATAGTTATGTAGTGGGTTCCCTGTGCCACATTTTTTTTGTTACTAGTATTTTCCTCTGAATAATAAACATAATAATCATAATCATACAAATATCCTTTCTTTTCACTTTACAGTTCTTGCACAATGCCAAGAACTTGGAATTGACGAGGATGAGAACATTGCGCCAGTTCGAAAAAGGCGTAAAGGCAAAGCAACCAACGTGATTTTAGAGGAGAAGGCATCCACAGCGTTACGACAAACAGCAGAGTCTGTGTGCAGCAGAGATTGCACAGAATTGCCAGATGTTTGCAGTAGTATGCCGGTGAGGTCAAGGAATAATCTGGCTATGATGAAGGGTGATCAAATTGACAGCAGGAAGTTCCGGGACGGTGTGACTGAAAGAAGTCCTATTTTTCGTGACACGACCACGAGATACCTTGAGTCAAGCAACACGTGTGACTCAGTGCCACTCCCTCTGTTGCGTGACAACTCCAAAGAACGGTGTGATAACGATGGGGATAGCCAAAAACAACTTACACAGTTGGATGAGGCGGCATTAAACAAGTGTAGAACTGTGATGAGGGAAGATGATCAGGGCAACATCATACAAGTTTTGATTAGAGAAGAATGGAAATTTGCTCCCCAGTCAAAAGCTAAAGCACCTGACTCAGAATGCTTCAGGAACGAGGTTGAACGCGCTATGGAAGGAAAGAATGGTGTTCTCTTTGAAAATAATGATGATAATTCTTCTGATCTAAATGCAAGTCAGCCGAGAACAGAACTTCGTAAAAAATCTAATCCGGACAGCGTTGATGAAATACCAAAACAGACAATAAGTGTCTTACCGGACAGTTTTATTATTGACAAAAATACCGCAGCAAAGGAATTCGTTCCGCAGGGTGCAGGTTCGGAGAAACCTTACATCCATGGAGGGATAGGTGGGGAGTTAAATGGAAGTTTGATTGATTTTGATGTGCCTCCCTCCCCTGGGCATGTTCCGCCACACCCTGATAGGCTATTTTCGATTCATAAGTCGATTCACAATGATGATGCTCAGTCCATCACTAAATCATTGAAATTTTGAAGATTATGAACTTTATTTAGCGTAGGACACGTCGAAAAGAGCAATAGGACAATGAATGATTATCGCGAGGAAAGCATGTAAAGTAATCGAGATTTATTAACCCTCTCAATAGGCTGTTCACAGTCCCCTATTTTTCCGTAAGATCCTCGAGATCGAGCACTTTGCGTTCCGGGCGGCCATCTTGGATGAGTGTCAAATCTACTTAGGAGATGGGGATGTGTGAACAGTCTACCCACTCAAGCGCCTACCACGTTACCCGGTTTGAATTTCTTTCGGCTTTTATGAGATTGATTATATAAAAGGTGCTGGCATTGAATCACGATACACGTAAAATATATAAAGTTTGAGGTATTTATTGGATTACGTAATTGTATTTATTGCAAAATGATTGAATATTTAATGTCTCGAATTAGTGAACATTTTTTGGAAATTCGAAGTTATACTTAGCAAAAAGAGCAATTAAAGAGTGAGCGAAAGTGGCAGTTTGATTACTTGTTTAATGCAGCACAATTAGAATCAGTGACCATCACAGGCATTTGAAACCGCTGCAGGACATTCAGCTATACACAAGCAAGTAGCCTGCGTAGCAAGCATTTCCGTGCGGTTTCGGAGCAAAGAACGAGGAACGAGAGTCAAAGAGCACGCGAAAAATGGGGCGAGTAAAAGAGCGGGGGTTGGCCTTCCTTCCCCTCCACCTCCTCCCTTTCATTTTTTGGCTGTCGTTCCATTCTTAGTGCAGCCAAAACTGAAAATTCTGTTCCATGTCGTTCCTTGGTCTTTCTTTGCTCCGAAACCACACGGAAACACTTGCTACGTAGGCTAACAAGACAGTAACAGCTTGTATAATCCTCAGTGAAATGTTTGCAGAAATCACTAGTTTGGTGAAGCTGTCTTCCGTACCCGACTGCTGGTCTAGAGGAACGTTGACTCTAATTTATAACATTTATGACACTGTGCCAGTTTTATGTGCATAATTACACATCTCTCTGACAACAGGAGCCCATTGACCCGCAATGCAAATTTCTGCTCGCAAAGGCACTTAAACAAGCACATCAACCGACAGATTTCGAAAGATATATCTATTTCCGTTCCCATGGAAAATGCCCGTCACGATAAAACGAATGTCGCAAAAAAAATACGTCGTCGAACAAATGCGAACTACGGTTTCGACCTAACTCCGACAGACTCGAATTACTTACACTGAACAGTGTTTCAAATGAAACCGTATAACCAAAACAAATGCAACGTCAGGAATTTAGCTGAAAAGGCTAAGTCTCTTAATTGTATTAAATATGAGGTGCCAGATCAGAAAGGTGCTGATATGTTGTTCGAGTACAGTTTGCACCATTTTTCTTGTTTTGTTCTATATCATGCGCTTACAGACCTCTTATTGGAGTTTAAAATCATCATGGAATTTCAACGAGACACGTGTATCAGTAAAGGTGGAAAGAGTTCCTTTGCTTTTATGGAAGTCACGCGAACGCAAAACAGTGCTTGTTACAAACAGAACTTGCGATCAATATTACCATCTCCTTGTTCTTGTCAGTTCCGCGCCAGCTCATTTGGATCGAAGAGAAAACATACGAAAAACATGGGCGTTCGATGAGCTCAATCGACGTCTTTGGAAAACCGTTTTTATTGTGGGACAAACTAAACTAAAAGCCCTGTCGCAGTTATTGCTGAAGGAGGAAAAAGACTTCGAGGACCTAGTGCGTGGAGATTACAATGATCACTACGATAATTTAACGTTTAAGATACAAACAGGATTCGAATGGGCAGTCAACTACTGCGAATTTTCTTTTCTTTTAAAAGTGGATGACGATTGTTTTGTTCACCCCTTGCGACTGGTGTCGTATTTCAATAGGCCTACAACGCCCAGCAAAGGCCTCTACACAGGCAACCTTATGCACAAACTGAAACCTTTGAGACATAAGGGGGGGAAATGGTCTGTTACATACGAACAATACGAGGATTATTACTACCCTGATTTTTGCTCAGGATTTGGGTTTGTTTTATCTCACGACGTAGTAGCTCTGTTCGTCGAGGTTCTAGACCTGATACCAGTCTTCAGAATAGACGATGTTTACGTGGGTCTACTTGCAAAAGAAACTGGGATAACTGCCACGCATTCAACAGGTTTCGAACCGAGTGTTTCGAGTCCTAATGAATTATGCATTCCCTTGTCTAGTACACTTGTGAGGCACGGCACACTTGGAGAATGTCTGGAAGAGATTTTTAAACGTTCCATTATAAAAGCTGAGCAAGCATGATGGGGTTTGAATGGTGCGAAATGAAATGTCTGACGATAGAGGTCTTGGAAATTAGTTTTGGTCTTCAATGAAGCGGAATAAATGTTGCACACTTAATTGACGTAAATTCGGCCACAAAAACGCAGCGTTTTCTTGATCTGACGTGATCCACCCTTAATCAACAACGCGGAAACTTGAACATGAAGCTATTAGAACGATATTCTACGTTTTTTGTTGTTTTACTGTTTATTATTGGAGCAACCGTTTACAAGGAGTACTTACAAGCAAAACGATCTCAAAATACCATACATATGTCAAAAGCGATTGGAAGGTACGAGCACCCATTCAATTCCTCAATAAAAGGGCAAAAGGAATTCCGCGTTGATGAAAACATACTCGAACTTTTTAAACGATTATCTTATGAACTTGAAACTGGCGCAACGGTGAATGCCATCTCTGAAGCATCATATATGAGACATCTACAGCCTGTTACTGCTATTTCAAGCAACCACTTTATAGAACTAATGGCTCGGATAGATGTCATGGAGAAATTTTTGCCCCAAAACATCAAAATCATAGTTTACGATTTAGGACTCAAGAGACACGAGGTTGAAGAACTACGAAACATTCCAAATGTAGCTTACAGAGTCTTTGACTTCTCCGTTTTTCCAACATTTGTTTTAAATTTACATAACTACTCGTGGAAACCGCTAATCATTCAAAGAATTCTCTCTGAATTTGGCGGAGTTCTATGGATGGATACTTCGGTAGTGTTTCAAGACAGCTACGATAAAATTGTCCAATATATGGTCGAGAAGAATTCCAGTTTTCTGTATTATTTCAAACGAGCTGGCCACACTATTTTATCAGGGACAGATCCACGTATGTTAGAGTTCTTGCCGATGAAGGGAACCAACGAAATGAGCAAATATATGCCACAAGCCGGGGCAATACTAATATACAATACGCGACTGGTGCGTGATAATATTATGAAATGGGTTCTCGCTTGTAGCCTTATAGAACACTGCATCGCTCCCTCGGGACCTGCCCGCCATTGTGATAACTTCCCTCCGGATAAATTCGGCGGCTGTCACTTGTACGATCAATCTTTATTCGCAATAACCGTCTCGAACGCTTACGACTCGCTCGAGGAAAAATACACTTTGTCGGAAGAAATGTCGGGGTTTGCTTATCCCTGGAGAGTAAGGAACGACAATATATTGTTAAGCAAAGAGTTTGTAATAGTATACATCGTTTGGGCAATAATAGTCATCCTCATAAGGTCAATTATATGGAAACTAAAATGCTTTGTTTAACGAGGGGCTCGGTTTGAGAGCAGAAAAATTACACCTTGCGTTGGTCGGAAAAATTATTAGCACAGCTTCAGGTTTATCTTTGCTTGTGTTGTGGAGTAGGCTTACCGCTTATGAATTAGTCAGTTTGTAAATGCGATTATTGTGCTCTCTTTTGACGTCTTCAGTCTTTGGTCGATTACTTTGGAAACCGATTTTACCAACTCAGAGTGATTTTACTTGAACCGTGAGATAGGTACTAGAATTCTACGCACTATTATGCACTAATTCTATTGTCTTCTTTTGTTAACCTCTCTCGCTATTTTGTACCATTTCTTAGTATCTCTTTCACATTTCAAGTTTTAAAAATCACTCTAACTTTTCAACCGAAATAACAAACAAAATACTTAGTTCAATATTTTTGTGGAGCACTTTTAATTTATTTTAATCAGTACGGTTCTGCAATGAAGCCAGTCGGCAACAAAGAATACGCTAAACCTGTGGCACGCACTCGTTGCCAGTCCCTTCTGATACAGATATGATTGCAACAAGCTGTAGAGCCTGTAGTATGGAGATTGCTGTATACCGCCCCTCATATTTCCCATAATGTACCTTATTTG
>CALNXI010002987.1:30254-55254 GCA_942486025.1 Porites evermanni
CCCCCCCCCCCCAACAAATTTTGCGTTTCAGTTTCTCTTGGGACGGCTGTAATACCCAAGAGAAACGAAAAACAAAAGTTGCGCAAAATTTTGGGGGAAAATAAGGTGCATTATGGAAAATGTGGAAGTGGCTTTTGCGCTTTCTGCTTGATAAAATTTACTCTCGATTTTCTTGCATGTTTATTAATCCTCTATGATTTTGTATCAAATAATATTTGAAATATCTACTCATATTTAGTTATTAGCTAAATAATAAAACCACTATTCTAGAAAAGTTTGCCAGTCAAGCTTTTATTTCCTCATAACGAAAAAAATAATCGTAAATTACCGTATATAACGGCGCAATAATGATAAAATTCTTTATGATTAATATATAACTTCTTTCTATGATATGCAAAACGTATATACAATAACGAAATAGCAAAATTTTAAGATTAAAAACAGATATAATTCGCGCGTGGCTCGATATGGAGATAATTTCTGCAATCTCGTTCCAGGGTTTCTCCGTTCTTCCCGTCCCTTGAAAGAAGAGAGACCCTGGGTACAAGGTTGGTCCAACTAAAGCAACAAAAACGTGCAACTTGTTTTACAACATTGCAGCGAAACGAGTCAAACGCGATGTTGCGCGTTTTACTTGCCACGTTCAACCCTGTCTTGCAACAAATCAGGTTCTTGCAGGCTGCACAAATGTGTTGCAGAAAGTCCAGCGTAGTTCTACTTTTTGCAATAAAATCTGTATAATGTTGCGCGTTTTACCGGCCCAAGGCAAACTCGTCTTGCAGCAAATGGCGTAACTGCGTGTATGGCGTTACTCCTGCTTAATTTTATCCGATCACTTAAGTCAGTATTAACGCAATTTGCAACAAGCTGATTTGTTGCAAAACAGGTTTGATCCGTGAGCGGTCAACTCGTGTACAGCAATGTTGCAAGACAAGTCGCACGTTTTTGTTGCCCGTTTACTTAGCCTAACTGTGAAATGAGTGTAAATATAAAAGACAGCCGGAAAAATTATACTATAACAAATGATATAACAATGACCAGCATCTTATATTTCTTCTTATAAAATCACTGCTTAAGCAAATGAAAAAGACAAAAGAATAGACAGAAATGAACACCAAGATAAATTATGTCTTGATCTTAACAACCTCTCCTTATCCTTCCAGGAACATTTGTAAGGGAAACAGTGTAGAAGGTATGCATGTTCACACTAGGTAATGAAATGAACCGCCAAAATATAAAATTTTACTTACGCAACAGGGATTTAACCCTTAATAGAGTGACAATTTGTATTAGCGAATTAACAAAAAACCGAGCGCACAAAAACTTTAGCCTTCAGTAGCTGGCGGAAACCACGGCAAGTATTTTAGGATGAAAGAGATTAGAATTGCTTTTAAAGAGAGACGTATTTTCGGCGGTCGCTTCTCTCCGTTACTAGGGACCTAGGGACGGTCCGACAACGGCGACGTCCATGAAAACGTCCATGAACAATGGACTTCGCATCCTTTCACTTTTTTTCGCGATTATCCCAGGTCGCCCAGCTACTTAAGAAGAAGGGAATTTAGGTTGGAGATGAAGAGAGGGCAAGGCGCCCGACCTCAGACAGAGATGGTAGAATTTCTCGGCTTGCCGTTCCCGTTCTCGAGTAAACTTAAACTTTGGTCATTTCACGTCGTAGTTTTCGACGGAAACGAAATGTACAAAACAGCGTCATGCACATGCAGAGTTGTTGTTTTGCTCATTAAACTACTTGGGTATTGCATTTTTGACGTTCCCGTTGCCGTCATGGTCGTGTTTTCGTACCGCCGGAAACACGTCTCCGTTCGCAGGCCAAGACTGCAGCGAACATGCATATATATTTTCCACTATCGCTTTCAGTGAATGAGTAGGCAATTTTTTTCGACGGAAGTTTTGCTTCAGGGAAGAAAACTTATTCTTAAACGGCCAAAAGGTTCGAGAAAACTTGCAAGTCCTCGAGCTGATTTTTGATTGGATAATTGAGAAACGAATTAATGCCGGTCCTCGCCCGCCGAGCGGACAAACAGTGCCATTTATAACTAAAATTAACTATACAAGTTACCTTACAAGCATTCTTATTAAAATGATATAAGTATCTGAATAATTTTTTTCTGATAAAAATATCTTGTAATTTCAAAATGATTCCTGACATTTAAAATTATAGATATATTAGGATAAGAAGTCCGTGACATTGTTCGCGTGACTGACCGAGCGTCACGACAGCGCTTCGTCACCGCGTCATTTTACAAGGATATTACCTTACATTGTGGTTGCTTTCGTCAACTCTTTCACCCACCTAAGACATAAAAGAATTTATAAATAATCTGTTCTATGAAACAGGCTAGGGACTGTGTTTGAATTATAACGTGGTTTAAAGGCGAGACACTGGCATTGAAAGCGGCACAGACATACAGACTTACTTTACTTTCCTTTACACGAAGTGCAAAACCCACTTCAAGAAAAACTCCAAAATTTAACTTGGTGAAAAAAAAAGTAGTTTAAAAAGGTGGTAATCATGGGAATATACTGAATGCCAACAGCGTGTACAGTTCGAAAAAAACCCATCCAGCCTTTTTTTGTTACAAAACAATTTAACAGCTAAAGGTTTATTGCGGGCGACAAGAGGAGCCTGCAATCCTAATCTCCAGGTTGTTATTGCGCATGCGTCGCATGTATGTAGTCAGCATTTGTTTGGACTTCCACTAAGAATGAATGGAATGCAGAGAACGCAATTTGATCACGCGCGTTTGGACCTTTTTTCACTCGTAGTTTGATCACGTGTGTTTTGACCCTCTGTCACGTGAAACTTACGCAACGCACATCGTTGGAGCAAAAGCGTTTTGACCTTCGATCGTTGCTGCCCGCACTCCGTAACCTTTAGTTACTATTAGTCTAATAATTACCTTTTTGCTGAAGTTTCGTTGTCTGCTTTGAATACAATCGGTGGTACACCTTTATGTTTTAAGTGGAACACAAAGTCATCCCCTTCCTATGAAGAAATATCGTGAAAATTGCCCGCTATCATTTCCTTCAAATAAACTGTAGTGCAGCCCGAGCATCCGGCTTCTTTAGGGTGGAAGGGGGTGAGGAAGACCGAAAGGGGGAAGAGGAGAAGCAAGCTGTCCTTCAACGTCTGTTTTTATCCCTAACCCTTAAGAAATTCCCGATATGCCACTTAATTGTATGGCTACAATAGTACGCAGGCTGTGATTGGCTGTTTTCTAGTAATGACCGGGTATTTCTGGCTAAGTGTCCAAGGTAGTGGACAACCTGATGGACATCCATTTTATGGTCAATTGACAGTTGTCAAAAAGGGTATCCGCTGACCAATGCCATCCGGCTGTATCGCAGGCTCAAGTGTACAACTCATTGAGGTGGCATGTTTTTTTTTTAAGTTATCCACCGACCAGTTGTTGGTTTTAATTGATCGCAGGTTCAGGTCCATGATGAAAAGGCCATATAATACGTAACTTATTAACCTCGTAATAAGCGTAGGGTAGGTTGAGCATCTTATAATAATATTTAGACGCCAAACGCCAAAAGCGAAGCTCTCATAGGAACTTTTAGTAATATCTTTAAGAAGTAAAGTTTTCTGAGCCTACGAACACTTGAATACCAGAAACTACAAGACAACTTTATCAACCTTATTTTG
This sequence comes from Porites evermanni, assembly GCA_942486025.1. Taxonomy (NCBI): domain Eukaryota; kingdom Metazoa; phylum Cnidaria; class Anthozoa; order Scleractinia; family Poritidae; genus Porites; species Porites evermanni. The sequence goes on from CALNXI010002987.1 coordinate 33,922, forward strand.
ACAGCTGTCAATATAATGACATGCATGTCGAACATCCGCCAACATGAAGGGGCGGACGTGCGTACGTACGGACGATTTTGTCAGAAACAGAATTTCTTGGATGCATAAATAACCGAATTTTCTAACCCATGGTGCTGCGCTATGATAGTATTCAAAAGTTGCAAAGTTCTCGGGAAAAAAAAAACATACCTTTCCAAGATCCTCGATTTGATACCCAAGTACTGGCAAGGTTTCGAGTGCCACCACGTCCTACAATAGTTAGATAATAAAACAGCTAAGTTACGTGGCCTTTGATGAGGTCAGGGTACCTTCGACCTTCCTCTCATTACGCTTCTGTTTTTCTACAGCAAACTTAAAAGGTAACTCTCTATTTCTGCGGCCAGAAAGTCTATTCCACGACAAGTAAACGAGTGCTAAAATCGTCTAAAGCTGAATGACCAAATAGCTTTGAGGATTCTACAAGAACTTAAGTATAACTTAAAAAATGTAAAATATAACTAAGTATAAATAAAAAATAGTGTCAAATATGGACCTAGTATATGGCCTCGCTCTCTATGAGTTCTCCGTAGCTCAGTGAATAGAGCGCCCGCCCGGTGTTTGGGAGGTTATAGGTTCGAATCCTGTCGGGGTCTCAGATTTTTTCTTTGTCCAACGCTCGTGACATGCTGATTATTTCATCTTTACATTTGTTCACCGAGCTTAAAATTTACCGTCTTTCGTTCTTTCACCACAGAAATATATTTCTCAAAATATGTCATATAACGCAGCCGTCCCTTCTCACTCCTTAGTTACCCCACGGGATGTGAAGGAGAAGGTCTCCCGCGAAGCGTCTTCGGCGGCGAGGAGCCAGGAGTGAGGATGAGAGGAGAAATTGTAGTTATAAACCATATTACCTACCGAGCTGGCCTTGTATGAGTACAGTACATTGTCTTTAAGAACAAACCAGGACTTTTTCCAACCATGTCTTCCTTTCTTGAACCTTAAATATCCACTCATTTCAATGCCTTCCTGATTAGCTGCAACCTGAAGATACAAAAGTGACCTTTGGTCAGAGCAAAAAATCCCGGTCTAGGTTGAACTCCGGCAAATTTCATAGTTTCAAAAAAAAAACCTTCATAGCAAGTGGTGACACGCAGAAGATCTGGCAAAGAGGGTTCTTTTGAATCGTCACGCCATATCTTTTCATAAGCAGACTCAAAACTTAGCTTTGCAAGACACGTCTTCATACAATGTATTGACTTCCGGAGAGAGAAGGCTAACTTCAACGCTATACAAAAGCAATTCATTTCGGTAAGACTTTGACAATGACGACTGAGGGTCTCGTTTGTCGCGTCTTCACCGCTCACCGCTCGCGTAAAGCCCCCCAACCCCCCCCCTGCAAACGGACGTAATATTATTGGCCAACTACTCCCAAAATTGTTGGATAGTAAAGGTTGCGTCCGTTTGCACACCCTGTTGCCTGTTGTCGCGTGTTGTTGAGAGTTGTTACACAATGTTTGAAACCGGTAAAACTTTTAGCTACGTGCAAACGGCGCAACATTGCTGGCCAACAATGTTAGGAGTTGTTGGCCAAAGAATGTTGCGTCCGTTTACACGGGGCGTAATGCGCATTATATTCCACTACCTGTTACAATCAAGCCAACATGGTTACCTCTGTTAAGTGAGTTGGGTGTATTATCTGCGATTTCCTTTTCGTTCTTCTGCTCTTAAATCGCCGCATCATCTCAAACTTCGTGGGCTTTCGTAAAAGCTTGTCTGCTGCTTCTGTTTCTTGAAGTAATGGAGGTAGCGTTGCTGTTGTTTCTTCCTTTTCATCTGCATGTATCTCATGAGTGTGGAACTCTACAGTGGGGAAAGAATAACGCATCATACATAAAGTATAACCATGACTCGGCCCCAGTCACCTCGGCTCTCCTTGCAAGTAGAAAGAGGAGCACGGGATGATGAAACTAAGCAAAGGAGAGACGCTTTCGTTATTTTGCTTTCCAATTAATAGCGGGAACCGCCAGCAAATTCAGTGACACATAAAAATAACAGATTATAACATGAAAAGAAGTTATAATTAACACAGCAAATCAAGAGGAGGCACTGAAGGACAATCTTGAAGAAGATTGAAGCGGATTGCAGTTGTGGTTTTTTGAAACGTGTTAGCCTACCAGTTTCTCAAAGTTCCTTCTTGTTGCTTGTAACGTTTAATAAAATGCTTGGGAGACATTTACTTAACACAAAGCGGTGCTTTAGTCACTAACAAGGTATTTCTTAATTTTCACAGCGAAAAAAGATGCGTACGTTTAACAAAATGAACCAAACAGCCGTCACACAGCCAGTTTACGTCGTGCAATTTAACCGAATAACTGGGGGCTTAAGCAGCTACAACGACCATGACTGCGACAGCGGAAGACAAAACCCTTTGGACAACGCCTTCGACCGACGGTTTCACATCCGCGTGACGGACGTCGAGGTATCAGTCACCATTAAAGGCTTTGCTCAAAATTCCTTCTTTGCGGAGGACGTGGATACAAGAAGTTTGTAACAGGAACTACTGACACGTGACACACGGTGACGATACGTTGACACAATTTCCCTTTCTTTTAATCCATGTCTTAAAAATATCAGAGTTGGAACCATTGTTAGTTGCGTCCATAACATTGAAGAGTTAACGAGGACAAAATTCGGCGAGGGTTCGCTTCGATGGTGTATTTATAATGATTATTTAAACTTAGACAAAGAAGATTTCTAATTTCATCGAAAATGTAATTTCTCACGCCAAAGAATGGTAACCCACCTTTTAAAAGCAGATCATAACATTTGTCGCAGACTCTTGCCTCGGTGTAGTTAAGGTATGCTAATGGTGCAGTACTCTCTGAACACGATCCACACACAACCTGAAACAGATACCCTTCTCTTAATAAGAAATAAATAGCCGCCCCCTCCCCTCAAACAAATCTGAGGCGAGAAGGGGGTGGGGGCGGGGCGGCTGTACACAGGTTTTAATAATTTTGACAAGACTGTGGATAGCACGTGACAGAGATGCGTGGACACTGACGAAACTAAACTTCCGGTTAAGTCCGTCTGCGAACCAGCGCCGAAATCCTTGCTCTGAGTTCCCACCTGTGTATCAGGTTTTGAGTGCGCGCCATGGTTCTCCTCTTAAAAAAGCCACTGTTCAGTTGGCTTATCAGATTGAACGAAAATTCGAAAAGCCCTTTTAGTAATTCAATGAGTCCGTTGGGTACCAAGAACAAGGATAGCGTCGGTGCTTCGCAGACGTTACTAACCGAGGTTAGCCTGCGTCCATGACGCACGCTAGCGAGGCTTAGCGCCTTGTATAACCGATCTGACGGGAAAAGAAACAACAACCTCAAAAAAACAAAACGAATGTTTTACAGTCTAACTTAGAATCTGTATTACTTACATTACCACAGGCTCTGCAGTGGTGTCTTCTATTGGTGAGAGTAAACGGTGATGTGCAACTCATGCACATCGTTACACGAGCATCAGGGATCCACACAGGAGCCTTCTCACCGAGCTTGGTACCTTCTCCATCTTGTTCCGCCAGCTAAGCGGGAGACGAAAACAAAGCAACAAAATGAATGTATAGACAAGGAATGCACAGTATAACAGTATAAGTGGAACTTAATCACTATACCAGTTAATAATTTGTGTATTTATCAATACATATACTGCATATGTTTTTTATTATTACATGTCATTTTTTTTCAGTAAATTTTTTACACGGCTACTAAATTTCGCGTGTTTAACTTTCGCGTGGATTTAAATGCGCGGGTCTCTAATTTCGCTATTCTTTTACAATCGCGAAAAAGACGAAATTTAGAACCAGTAAGGTACATCGAAACCCAAAAACAATTAATAATTCCTAAAATCATAAATGCTTACCAGTCCGGCTGCGTCTCTTGTCTTGGCAACAAAAGTTATTTTCCTTTTTGTGACAACATCTATTGCGTTATTCAAAGCCTGCAAAGTTTATGGAATATTAGCAAAATTATAAAAAAAACAACAACAATAAAAAGCGAAGAATCGTCAAAAACGACGAGTGGTCTGTCTTATTACTTAGTCGGTTTTTTTTTCTGAGCGAAACGTACAAGATAAGAAATAGACCACGTTTGAAACTGACGGCCCAAGACGAGATAGGCGAGAAAATATATCCGTCTAGTGAGGCAGTGAAAAGTTCTTTTAAGCTTAGCATTCCTTCCGAACACATTGACTTATCCTAGCTTTTCGGGATGTGAACGGAATCCTATGGTGTTACCATTCAAATGAAACCTCTTCAGCAGCACTTTCACATGATTCTATACATTTAAAATGTAGTTCTAACTTTCGAGTCTGTGGATAAAATCCTATGGTGTTACCATTCAAATGAAACCTCTTCAGCAGTACTTTCACATGGTACGATACATCTAGTATCCCGATGTAGTTCTAACTTTTGACTCTATGAATAAAATGCTATGGTGTTACCATTCAAATGAAACCTCTTCAGCAGTTCTTTCATATAGTAGTTATTTTGCTCTGAGTCTCTGAGTCCAATAAAATGAAAACTACAGAGCAGTATTTTGCTGTGGTACTGCTCATTTTGCTGTACAAAGTGGTTCTAACTCTAAGGTATGTAGAAGAAATCCTCAAATAAAACCTGTTCGGCGTTACTTTCACATGGTACTACTTGTTTATCAACAAACTAAATTTTGTCCCTTAACGAAAGCGGAGAAAAACCTAAAAAGGATGCTTACCTCCACCCACTCATCCCGTTCCTCTGGAGTGCTGTAAACAAAAAAAACCACACGTTTCTGTTACATACCTCGGGAAAAAGACTCTTATACCAACGCAAACATCCATCCGGTATTGTATCCCGTTTATGGAAAAACAGCAATACCCTAAGACCTGAATTATGAGTATAAAGGACTAGCCAAGCTCTTCCCACTGTCATGGTGTTAACGTTTAAAAATACAGACATTTAAAGAAGATGTTGGATTTTGGACTCACCTCGCAGTGAGAGTGAACGACCTTGTAGTACTAATAATGCTGAATTCATTGACAAAATCAGGAGAATCTGGAACAGTCACCTAACAGAATGAAACATTAAGGTCAAACATCAAACCTCTGAGTTAAACGAAAACCAACCTTTTTGCTTTTGACTTTAAAGATTCTAGAATTTTTCTGTAATCTTTGGTTTAGCTTTCTGGCAAGTTCAGTTTTCTTTGTCTAATTTGAATACTTTGTATTGTTATGAAATTTCTCACGTAACTGGACTCTCTGTCTTTTCATAAATTCCAGTTCCTCTTTCTTGGCAACACAGGTATTAAAGTGGAATGCTTATAAAATCCGTTAGACTCATTTGTTATATGTTTTTGTTGGCTTTTTTGGACCCGAACGTGCACAACGTTCAATAGCATTCCTATCATTTTGAGCTTACTGATCAATAGAAACATGGCATTAATTTATTCAGTCACAATTTATGAACAAAAAACAAAGGATTGTGCAGGGTCAGGGAGCTTCCGACATAAACTTAAGCACCATTGTTTGCAACTTTGATGTTTGCCAGCTTTCATAACCAGTTTTAACGTGAGATCAGGCCCAATTTTAGCAGCTTCCATACATTCTCTCTTACGTGGTCGCGCTAAAACTGGCTTTCCCGCCAGAATTTATTAATGAAGCGAAACGGAAATATAGCCTGATCTTCGGTTAAACCAGTCTCCTCTTCTAACTATGTTGGCAATCACTTGTCGTCGTCGTCCCATGAAAGGTAATCCAGATAACGGAATCTGGGAATTTTGCGCTTGTGAAATTCGGAATCCTGGTCTTTGGAATTCGGAAATCAGTTCAAGGAATCCGAAATCCAACTAACGATTGGAATCCGGAATCCAAGTTCCACTGACGAGGAGTCCGCAATCCAAGTTCCGCTGACAAGGAATCCAAAGTCCAGTGACAAGGAATCCAAAGCGTGGAATCCTGAATCCAAGATTGTCTCGGATCACCTCACAAGGAGCGACACATGTCAGGATTGATTCTGGTGATTTTGTTACTAGACACGTACCTGCATTCCTAGAAGGGGAAGCATTTTGTTGAGTTTATACTGATTTGCTCCCATCGGTGTAGTGTATAACAACACATCTGTTAGCTAAAAATCATAATAAAAAATTAATGATGAATATGAAAGAAATCATGGTGAATTTCAAGTTTGAAACACCCATCACAGTTGTGAGGGCAATATAAGCAAGAGTCGTGAAATTATAACAGGGATTTCAAGAGCATAGAACAAGCTCGAAGCAATATTAGGGTTGTATATGTATGTCAGTTTTAGCTTGGTCTCACATACATTGGTCTGCCTCGACAAACCTATTAGATACGACATCGCGGTTTTTTACTTCGTTATTCGCTAAAAGCCTCGTGATTAGCCAAAAAACCGCATCTCACTTTCTTAACCAATGAGAATTAAATCAAAATCCTTCGTGACTACTTGCTCACGTCACTTTCCCGCGCTTCCCGTAGACTGCCGACTACAACTACTTGTTTTGAGTTTTCATTGGTTCATTGTGTTTGGACAGAGAGAGAGAGATTATTTTTGGTTATGGTAATCACTCGACGTTGCAAGTATTAGCCCCTCTGCCTTAAAAAATCTTGCAGCAAAATTATTCCACATTAAAAAGACCCTACGTTCGGAGCCCAGTTAATGTATTAGAAAAAAAAGGTAGTATACAAACCAGAAAGAACATTCTCTCCTGCATGTCTTTCCGGCATAACTTCATCAACATTCCTTCTTTAAGATAATCCTGTTGAAATAGCAAATACTGGTGAGCTGTATTACTGTCGAATCGAATCGGTAGTACTAAAACATGCAAGAAGGCCGATTTACAAGGTACGGCGATCGTCGTGTGCCATAAGCAAATATTACAAACGTAACCAGCAATGGTCGTAAAATGTGTCTGTTCTGTGTAACGATTATGCAAAATTTGAAATAAAACATTTCTAGGGGAATTCCAAGTATTGTGGTTATTTACATTAAAAAATGTGAAAGAGCACTGCATGAAAATAGCGTACTGGCCTCGTCTTAGTTTTATGTTTCTTTGTCTCTTATGTGGTTTTCTGGTCCTGTACTGAAGTGGGTTCATGCACCACAGGCTAATTCTATTTAGTAAAATCCAGCTCGTGGTCTGTTATTAATACTGCGTTCTGATAGGTTGAGCTACTACTGGGCTATATGTCATAGCCCACTAGTAGCAAAAAGCGCCGGTTTTTTAGCGGTAAAAAAGGATTGAAGTCTTGCTTTAACTAGCTAAAGTTGTTTTGTCTCGATATTTTTTACCAACTAGTTGGATTTTACTAAAACAATTATTCCTCTCGCCCTCATGGCCTCTCAGTCAATAGCTCGTTCAGCCTTCGGCCTCATAGGCTATTGACTCAGCTCATTCGGGCTCGAGGAATAATTGTTAAATATCCTCATACTCTGAGCTTAGGCTGCCTGTATTATATTAGAGACCTTAAGATTCTAAGACAAGGATGACTACGCGGACACGATTTTCTCAACACTAAGTAGTGCGCACGCGTGAACCAGCGTCATTTTGGCGGGAAAACGTCATAGCCGTCGTCATTCTTGAGAAATTGTAAATGCCGAGACTAGGAATGTGTTCGAATAACTTGAACATGAAATTTTATTGCCTGACGAGGCTCGAAGAGCGAAATATATATCGAGGATTTTAAAACTTCTAGAACACTTTTATTTTTACGTTTTACATTCCGTATACGTGCGTCGAATGTGGTAAAGACGTGATGTCTTATTTTACAAGTAGTTCACGTCGTCATTCTACTACAGGTTTTAGCCAGAATCAGACTAGTACCCAGCCACTTCTCTTGTTTGCGCGATGATTGGTGGGAAGGTTTAAGCGAGTTCGCGTTGCAATAAGGGAAGGAAGAAAGAAAAACGGGAAGCCTTGCGCGCATTTCCCAGATTTCATCAGAGACGAATGGGTACGAGTCTCAGCCAGAATGTCGTAGTGGCGGAAACAAGTGATCATATGTTAGAAGTTTTATCATTTTGCGACCGGGAGAGGGCTTAACCTCCAATAAACTTACAGTGCTAACTTTTCTGGTGAATCACATTTACAATGAAGTTTTCAGGGGTGTCTATTTTCTGACTTTCCGTCAAATCTCGTACTCGTAGTCGTTCTCGTTCACGAATCTTAAGGTCTCTAATAACACAAATTACGTTGTCCAAATCAAACCTACCCGTCCAGCTTTCACTATCTCTGGATTTCCTACAAGCATACTTTGCAGTTTTAACAGCTGCTCAAAACTATCCTATTAAAAAAGGAAGAAAATGGAAAATGAAAGTATGGGCATTACGACTGATTGATCATCAAAGACAAAAAACAAAGAAAGCTTGTCTCCGATGGTCTCTAATGTGAACACACCCGTTTTTTCAAGTTCCCACGCCGGAATTAGGGCACAAAAGTGGTCACCGGGTCCCTGGGTACGTCGGTTATCTGTAAGTTCCGAGGCCATCCAGAGCTTTGAATATCCATAACCTCCTACCACGCATAAGTTTTAAAATGGCGTCTGACAAGGCGTAATGGAGTAACTATACACAGTTTCATATCGGGCACTCAAGGTGTGAACACCACACCATTTTGTGCTGGTACCCTGGCACTACTGAACCAAGAGTGAACATAACCTAGCCTCCCTGGTATTATAGAGGATGGTAGAGACACTTTTGTAAAGCAGACTGACACTTATGGCGCTACCACCTGCTATTTTTCAACCACATTTGTTTTCGGACTCGTTATAGGGCAAGTACATACCATTTTCTTCATGGACTCATTTATGTGTGTTGCAACTTCCGAAACAATCTTCAGTGTAGCTGTTAAACGTGAACAATACAGAGGAAGCTCAGAAATATATCTAAACAAAATCACTTCCATGTGCCCCTATTAGGCTAGACTGCAAAACAGTCGGTTTTTTTCTCAAAATCAGTAAAGAAATCGGTAAAGCGCGGGGTAAGAGTCTTGCGCGCGTCTCTCACCAGTCTCGCTCTCTGTTTTCAGCCTCGTTCCAGACCTTTTGTTTGACTGCTCGCGCGTACTTGAGTACGCAACAATACTAACTGTCTACAGTTTGCAGTCTACTATTAGGCAGGATTTCACTAGAGACGAGGTGTTAATCAGTAGCACAGGGCGTTATGATCTATTGGAAACAGAGTCCCACTTTCCTTATGATAACCAGCCTGAAAGTGAATTTGGTGAAAACTACGCGTACCAAAAGTAATTCCAAGCGAAAAAATACTAAATCAGTTACACGGCCCCTGAGAATTTGCATTTTCACTGGTTTATTCTTCCGCTTCTGCTTCAAACTCCGACAATTTGGTTTTAGCTATATCATAAGTAACGGAATCATACGAAGAGTCGGAAGAAATTGGAACATTCTAATTCTTGTGACTCCGATTCCGTCGAGCTTATGGCTCCGCTTACAACGACTCCGATTGAGCCATAAGCGCTCTTATGACTCCGACCCAGTCGCTAGTGAAAACTAATGACAATAAATAGGGGATTTCTGTTTGACTTCAGTGATACAGGTGACAAGTTCTCATCTCTATGGAACCTCTGTCTATGTCTGTCTAAAACATAGCGCCAAGGAGACAGCTTGGCTGAGTGGTTACTGCGCTGGACTTGTAATCCGGAGGCCCGGAGTTCAAGTCCTATCCTGACCGCTTGTTCTCGGTAGTTCCAAGTTCAAATCTTCGGCCACGCTTGTGAAATTGTCAACAGATACAACTCCTACCAGTTGGTATTCTTAGCCTTGTTACATTCCACTTGAATTTATTTATTTGTTTTGTTATCCCTGAAAAGCCCCATAAGGGGAGACGATAATTAAAGTATTCGTTTATTCTATTTATCCTTCGACACAACGTGTGAGATTTTCAGGTTATTTATAGATTAATCATTTGCGACCAAAAACTTTTCAGCCAATCAGGACAGGGAAGGAGACGATTCCAGTAGTGAAAAACAAAGCTAATTTCGCGGCAAAAAAAATAAAAGAACATTCTAACGGACGCTGACACTTGACTAAGAGATAGCAGATAAGGGCTTCGGCGAAGGGTGCTCCTCTACGTGGCTATAGTGATGCACTTGGGTTTCAAAAATGTTGACTACATGGGAGGTGAATTCCCAAGTCAGCATGTAAGGGCAACAGTGGCAGTTGCCATTGGCGAACTACCAAGCGAGCAGAGGCACTTCGATTTTGCCTCATCTAGGGCTGCCTCTAACAGATTTAAGCAAGGCCATTTGAGAAAAAAGGGGTGAATTAACAAGCAAGGCAGGAGGTATCACAAGCTTACTTTCTGTGTCCTTAAATTCCTCTGAATCCTTCGGTAAGTGCTTAAGGTAGTCTGAAAAATAACAATAATCATAACAAAGGGAATAATTAAATCACAAATACAAATACTGGACCTGAAAAGACCTACAGCGATATTATCACCAGTGAAACTATTCCTAAAAGAGAATTAAGTCCCTCCTCAAAAGTATGACTTGCTTTGTGCTTATAGTCAAAGAGATAAAAGGATAACAAACGATAGATAGAATAGTCGAATATGAGCAGCAAGAGCTTTGAAATCTAAGAAACGTGACTTACTGACGTATTTTTCTTGGCTTGTAGGCAAATCCATTCTCATTTGACATTACCCCACCGCAAACGAAGAGATTCTTCGGCACAAAAATCTCGGCTAAACCAAACTAAAATACCCGTTTCTGCGTCTAATTTTACCTCGAAGTGTCTGGAATATTAAGAAATTCACGCTTGGCTTATGGTCAAATAACAACGAGTTTTTCGCAATTAAATTTTACCATAACAACTAGCCTGCGTAGCTGACGGTATTAGCGGCGGAGTGCTCTTGATTTTTGGCGGAAGAACCGCGAGAAGTTTGGGAGAAAGAAACTACCTCCCCGTCAACCCTGTCAAGGCTACAAAACCACGAAAGTCTAACTCACCTATTAGAAGAAGTCTGTAGCTTGGAATCCGCTGGACAGGTTTCAGCATGTACGAGGACAGAATTAATCCATGACATCTTTCACTGTTCTAAAGTTAAAGAACAACTTCAATTGTGCTTTAAATCGAAGTTTATCAAATCTCTTGTTTTGGAATGTACGGAGTTCAAATTGAGTTGTACAAAGTTCAGTCGAAAATATGGCTGAAAGCCATAAGCTTAGGTTAATCTTTTATTTGATAAACAACTGGGATATAGGTTCACTTAAACACGATCGCACTTTAAAATTTCAAACACAGACTCAAAAAATAGAATGATTTTGTGCAGAATAAGAAACAGCACCATAGAAAAGTAATGCTCAGACGCTTTAATCTGAACGGAAAAAACTTCAGGATTTCGTCTTCAGACTGAAAAGATAGAACTATATTAAGTACACATTTACAAAAGTGCTTAAAGTGCTTCTCTTCGTTAAATTCTGTATCAGATGAGTATACATGTACATCTAAGGCGCTTACAAGCGTTTGTAAACTTCTGCGTTTTTGTAGCCTATATTTTTGCTCTTTTTTGGCACCAATTTCAACTTGCTAAGTTTGCTTGATGTAAGGCGCTTTTTCCAGCAGAATAGATGGATATTCACTATCGATAAGTTGAAAAAAGATCTGTTATCAAGGAGTTCGATAATATACTATATTGTTCTACTGTAAGTGATCACAAAAAAGCCTATCATATCTATCATACCTGAAACTGTGTGACTAACTTGGCAAACTCAGGATTTTCCTTCATTGTTTCTTGAAACACACTCATGGCTTTATCATAACCATTCACATACTGGGTGTACATCTGAAAGAACAATAATTTTTACAGTTTTGTTTTTCTTTCTTTTTTTTGTATACAAATGTTGCGTTAGCCTTCAAATTCTACTGGTACTGGAAATCAACAAACAAGTTACTCATCAATACCGTTAAATGACGGTTTCCATTTTTGGTTGTTTGTTTGTTTTCTATTTTTTTCTACAAGAACATTTTAAAAGCTGTTATTTCCATAAGCTGTTATCATCTGAACATTTTCAAACCAACACTGAACAAAGTTGTTAATCAGACATCCTTCGTTGTTTCAACGATTTGCACTGATCAATACAGAAATAACATTATTTTTTAATGCCTTTCCTACGTTGTAAAAGACCACTACATCAACCTTTTGGGTGAAGTTTTACTCCATGTCAGAGCAAAAAGTACCGAACAAAAACAACAGCAACAAAGAGAAAAAAACAGCTCAGTGTAACGCTCCTTGAGTGAACTCAAGGTTAAATGAAAAAACCCAGACAGAGGGAAAACTAGGTAAAAAGAAAAAAAAATTCTGTAATTATATACCTTCAAGAAGTGTCCGTATTTCTTGATAATATCCCCAATTCTCTCATGTTCCTCCCTATTAAGAAAAAAAGCGGAAAATTAATAAAGTCGCAACTGCCCTTGATTTTTAAAATAATCTACGATTTTCTTCTCTTTTTTTTTCATTACCATGTTGCCATTCTTTCTTCCAGTTCCTGAAGGAATCTTGAATCAAGCAGATAAATGTTCTCTAAATCCCTGAAGATGTCGCTAAGCACGGTTTCCGCCACCACATTAGCGGTCTTGATGGTACCATAACATTCCTAAAAAGAAATAATAATTATGAAGTTTAGTCAACGAGTAACGCTGCATTATTTCTTACACCTTACTGAACACAATTTACAGTTACATCACAACGCCTGCTGGCTACTTCAATTTTTTATTGAAAGTCCCGAACACATACCTCAAACACAAGTTTCAAAGCATCAACAAAAGTTCGCTCGGTGGAAAGAATTTCATGTGCAATGTGATGTGTCTTAGGTTTGGAAGGTCCCTACAAAAATAGGTAAGATATAACAACAAAAAATGTTACATAAGAAAGCAATAAATAAAACGTACTGCACAATATGGTCATTATGTAGATTGGATTTGAACATGCCGTCAACTTCAGATTATGAGCCCCCGGCTTATACAACTTCGTAAGGGGTTATAAACAAGGGGAGGAGGGAGGGGGGTTCATATCTGGGGAGCCTACATGACTGTATAACCGAACTAAAAATGTGTTTCAAAACAGTCTATTTTGCAGTGCTGATCAAAGTACCTTTTGAATTTACCCGCTTTTTTTAGCTTCAAAACATCGTAAAAAATCGGATTCATTTTAACACAAACTACAGGGGGGCTTATAGCCAGATGTATTTTCTGCTTAAAGGGAAGAACTGGGGAGCTTATAAAAGGGGGGAGGGGCTTCTAAAAGGAGGGGCTTATATCCCTGGGGGCTAAAAATCGGATGTATTTTTTTGTTTAAAGGAAAGATGGGCCCATAACTAGGGGATTTATAAGGGAGGGGGGCTTATAAACGGAGGGGCGTATATCCGAGGGGGCTTATGGCAGGATGTATTTTTTGGTTTAAAGGGAGGATAGCCCGATAACGGGGGAGTTTAGAAGTGAGGGGGGGGAGGGTGTAAAGACGGAGAGAAGCATATCCGAGGGGGCTGATGACTGGAAGTGTTGAGGGGCGTACTGGGGGGGTGGGTCATAATATGGGAGCAAGGGACGTATATCCGAGGGGGCTTATGACCGGATGTATTTTTTTGTTTACAGGTAGGTGGGCTCATAACTGGGGAGCTTATAAGTGTGGGGGGAGAGGGCTGTATAGGCGGAAATTTACAGTACCCTTCACATTTACCCATAAAAGTGTTACAGAACATTTCTGGCTCATTATCTTTCTTTTGTGCTGTGTGAATAGTATGTCATAATGTCAAGTTAACATGCACTATACTTGGTCCGAATCTTGATGTTTTAGTACCTTTTTGTCTTTATTATTACTAACAGGGAGTCTTTTTTATCGACCAGACTCGGGTTGGTCAAATGCTAGATAACACTATCCACTGGATAAATCACTATGCAGCAGGTAAGAGTTGGGGAAAAATAATTAACAATTATTCCTCAAGCCCAAATGGGCTCTGAGCCAATAGCCCATGAGGCCGAAGGCCGCATGGGCTACCGACTCAGAGGCCATGAGGGCGAGAGGAATAATTGTTTTAGTAAAATCCAACCAGTTGGTCAAAATATCGAGACAAAACAACTTAACTAAAGCTAGACTTAAATCCTTTTTGCAGTCAAAAAGCCCGTGTTTTTCACTACTAGTGGGCTATAACATATAGCCCAGAAGTAGCTCAACCAACCAGAATGCATCATTGATAATAGACCACTAGTTGGATTTTACTAAATTGCATTATCCAGTCAACAGAGATTTATACAGTGGATAGTGCTATCCCTTTTGATACCCTCTTAATGTACAGTGATTCACAGCTGTGATGATACTCACTTTTGGCGTCTCCACTTCACCTACATCAGAATCAGAGTCAGATTCCAGACCAGGAGTCAAAGGAGGAGCAAAAGGAGAATCTTGACAGATGGCAATACTTATTCTGACCGGATCAGGAGGTGGCGGCCGAGGTGGAGGGGGCACTTTACGTTTAGGAACATCATCTTCTTTGCTTTCTGTCACAGATACCTCCGAAGATGATGGTAGCACTGAGGATGAGGAAGTATCAATGTTTGTCTGAAGAGCATTTACACGGTTTCGTCTGACCGGGACAGGGGAATTAGTTCCTTGTGATTCTGATTCAGTCTCTGTCTTCTGCAATGAGCTCCTCGGTAAAGGACTTGGTGATCCTTTTTTCTCAGGCGTAGAAGCTCCAGAACCCGTTTTGGAACCCTGCCTTGGAACAGGACTTGGTGAACCTTTATTCTCTGGTGTCGATGATCCAGAAGCCTCTGTTTTGGAACTTCTTCTTGGTACAGGGCTGGGTGAGACTTTCTGCTTGTTAAGCTCTTGCATTGCATCATCAACAGCTCGTGTCCTCGGGGCTGGTCTGGGGACCTCTTTTATACCAGCCCCCTCCCCTAGAATTTTCTCAGTCTTATCCTGGTCAAGACAGAGACTAAGTCTCGGTGGTTTTGGTGGTGGGACTACTGAGATCTTTGCTGATACTGTCACATCGGCATTCTGCCTGCCAGGAACAACATAAATGTTTCGCTCATCCTGTGGTGTCATTGTGGCCTCTGCAATTGACTGGTTGGGAAATGTTTCAGCAGGGACTGGTGTAGGCATACCCGGCACAGCATATATCGCTCCCTGTTCATCTGATTTAAGTCTGTCCACCACTGCACTGACTTGGACAACAATAGGTTTTGGTACAGCATAACCATTATCTCTGTCTATGCGATGGGTTGGAATGGTATGAGGCACACTATACAGACATGAATCACCATCAGTGTATCTCTGAACTGGCACCACCTTACTTGGTACCCTGTAAATGGCTTCATCGTCAGATACACGCTGGACCGGGCGTGGGAAAGATAACACAGTAGTCTCATACTTACTAAAAGACTGAGTCCTTCTAAGAGAATTGTCCCTTTTCTCATTGTCTGTTTGTGCATTTCCTCCATGCAATGAACTAAATATCTCGATATTTTCATAAGTACGCTTTCCTTGCGGCGTTTTGCGACTCCTTCTTGCAGGAGGTATTGGCTCAGGGGAGGACGGTGATTCTGGTTTACTGTCATCTTTGACTTCTTGTGAATCAGCTACTAATACATCAACTCTTTCCAGAGGTACAACGTCATCTTTTTTACGATCTTCGAGTCCTTCAATAGAATTATTACTAAGATCATTTGCAGTGCATGTTTCTGCCGCAGAGATGGGAACCTTTTTGTCTGATTCCGGCTTCACCAGACCATCTGAGTCTGCAAATGAATCTGTATTTTCTGAGCTATCTTTTTCATTGTGTTGTTCATTAACCACCTCATCCCTTGGTGCTTCTTCAATATTTGGCTCTATAAAAACATCTTTGGACTCTCCTCTTTCAGGAGGGCTTTCAGTCAAATCAACTCCTGATTGTCCAGCATCACTACTAATGTTCTCTATTCCTTCACTGACTTCTTCTAGTGGTTTTTCAGAAACATTCTGTACAACATTACTTGTGCTCTCAGACAGGGAACTACTCCACTGAGATTCTTCCTTTACTTTAACAACGCCTTCATCAGTGCTCAAAAATTGATTTCCTTCTTCCGCTATTTCAACACTACCCCTAGAAACTGTATGGTCACTAACTGATGAAAAGAACTCCTCTTTCACAGGCTCAGCTATGATTATGTCCCTATTTTCTTCCACAGCGTGCAGCAGTGAAACTTCAGGTGTACCATTTGCAAGCACCTCTGTTTGTAGATCTAAATTATCTGACTGGGTATCATATTTTGGTTCAAAATTCTTGCATTTGTCATTGTGAGTCTCATCAACAGGCATTTCACCATCAAAAATGTCCTCTTGGGTACCTTCATGCTTGTTTGAAACAAAGTCTTGACCACATGCCTGCAAATCTTCAGTGGGTTTCTCAACCTTAACATCACAAACATAACCTTCACTTTGAACAGTAACTGAATGTGATGGCTCTGTGGATAAACTATCCTCGAGTACTTCTTCACTTTTTTCAGGATAAATCACATTTTCAGCCTCATTACTGAATTCAGTCACAGATTCAGCTTCTTTACCTCCTTCCGTTGCTGTGACATCAAAAAGTTTTTGCTGGACATCAGCATCATCAACCATTGATACAGAGCACTCCTCTTCAAGCACAAGACTAAACACGACCTTAACATTTTCATCAGTACCTGCTGGTATTAATTCACTGCCGCCCCGATCTTTCAAAACAACACCCGCATCATCTGTTGCAGCTGCACCATTGACCTCCACTGAGTCAGACTCAAATTTGCTCCTTCTCTCTTTGTCAGATGAAACTCCTTCTCCTTCACCATCGCTCATAAAATCAGCTTCTATTTCAAGCCCTTCAAGGGGGTCTGGGGACTCCTTTCCTGAATTACATTCTGCAGGAAAACTGTAAAAAGTTGATCTGGCATGTACAGAGGCAACGCCATTTTGACACACTTCACGTTCATTGCTAGCATTCACAACACAGGTAACTTCTTTATCATCTGCTTCAACTCTGGTAACAGTCGCACTAGAATTTTGCTTTCCTGATTCTGTTTCTACCTTTGTAGCAGAGGCACTTGGTGTTTGATCGTGATCCAAAGACACAAAAAACTGAGATGCCCTCTTAGCATCAGCACTTTCACAAGGGACAGTGTTATTTTCCTTTTCCAAGTTAACAAAAAATTTTGAGTCATGATCAGCAGACAAACTGGAAGTGGGCATAGAAGGTGCTGAATCGGCTCTTCCTTTAGTTGTCTGATCCTTGCCTTGTTCATCACTTTTCATGCTATCACCAGCAGGAAGTGAAGCTTTCTTTGGAACATAGTTCTTTGGTTTTGGAGGAACTGGAGGTCTTGGCTTTTTACCAACAGGAAGACAATGTGCATTTGTAGGCACTGTGGCTTTACGACCAAGAGAGCTTACCCTTTTTGGGGGAGCTGGTTTTACTGGTTTCCTCTTCTGTGCTTGAGCATCATTCTGTGGTGTTGAAGAGCTGGTACTGCTCGGGGGTTTTACAGGGATTATTGATGGGACGTTTTCTTTACTTTCTGTACATGGACTTAAATCTCCGGCCTGCTTGGGAGTCCCATTTTTTTTGTATTTCCTTGGAGGGGGGACAGGGGTAGATGAAGACCTTTGTTAGAGAAAAAAAAAAGTTTAACACAAATACAAAAAGCCTTTATGCACATTGAGGATGACAATTCTCAAACCAACGTGAGCATGTGATGTTATGTCTCTAATTTAGCAAAGTTTGACACCATAAAGTCTGTAGTTATAACTCACATGACATGCATGTAGCACAGTCTGAAATAACTAACAAAAAACCTAACGATTGCATAACCATGTATGCAGTTTCTCCACAATGCTTTCTACAGCATTTACAATGTATTGCTGTTACTTTATAGTGGAGAGAATTTCTTTTTAAAACACAACTCTCACTAGGAGTCACTGACATGCATGTATGACCTTTGATGACTACCGTTGAATAAAGTAAGATTCTATTCACTCCCTGGAGTAAAGAAATGGTTACTACATGTAAATTAATGAACAAAATTATTAGTACTTGTACCAGATCTATCTGTAGCTCACAATCATTAAAATGTGGAATACATCCAAGAGGCTTCAACCTAGGTTAATTGTCTCAGTATACTGACATTAATGTTACTGATACACAAAATTTGGCTTTTTGTATGTGCAAGTTCAAAGTACATTTATCATTCATGCACAGATCACACAATACAACACACATGGCCTGACTAGAGCTCAAATTCCACTTTCTTTTGAAGAAGGCAAGATGGCAGCAAGAGAATCACAACAAACAATTCACATAGATCTACTCAAACAGGGCTGTACTCTAGCAGAGCCCGGTGGCTCCTGGTGCCTATAAACTTTTGCTTTTGGGCAACTGGAAAATCTTACTTTCTTCATATTGATCATATGCTGGGCACCCTAGATTTTACAGGTTCAGAGTACTGGGTTCCTTTCAATTCTCCTTAGAGCACAGCCTTGTCGAAAGTAAGTTATCAGATGCATATTGTTTTCTGGAAACAAATGGCATCTTTTTATAGCTTCTGATTACCAGGCACTGTGAAATTCGTCTACAGGGCTGTTTATGCGGAGGCATTAAGTTCCTAGCGACAGGAAGATCCTAGACGGCAGAACAAATTTTTGTTGGGTTCACTTACAGAAATTTTGGTTTGTATGGTTATCAAAAAGAGATGGCATTATTAAAGATGGAGGGTGACAGTAGTTAACATGCAATTTGGGTCCTTCTGCCCTGGTTAATAACAACCTTTCAGCAGCAACTGTCACTGCTTTACAACTTAGTAACAGGAAACAGAATTGTTGGCCTTTATTGCTGTGATTACCTATATTGAACGACCTGCTGCCAGTTTTGTCCGGTTTGTCCCTAAAACTAGAATCTTCTTAACAAAAGCAGTTTATATGGTGCTAGGATCTTCCTCGTGCTAGGAACTTCCTGCCTCTCAGCAGGGAAGATTCTAGTACTTACTAGCAAGTTCCTAGGGCTAGGGACAAGTACAACCCTTTGCATGTAAACCAAATACAGAAAACATATGGCGCAAGGATGATCCACCTTCTAGGATCCTCCTGGAGCTAGGATTTTCCTCTCTCCAAGTCAACAGCCTTTGAGGCCCACAGCTAACAAGACAGTAGCTCTTTATCATCTAGAATCATCTTGTAATTAATAAAATGTGTAAATGCCAGGCAACTTACTTTGTAACGGTATTATTGTCATCGCATTTGTTTCCTACAAAAGAAAGTCTTTCTTAAATACTTGAAGCAGGTCTATTTTTCTTAAATATAAATAACCAGAGATCAGACTACATTTCTGTATTACTTGAATGAAATGAAAAGAAAATTTTCTGTGGCCACGTAAGAGAAATGCGAGAGAGCTGCTAAAGAATGATATTGGCTGATCTCAGGCTATTTTAATAAATATCTCCTAACATTTATGCCTGGCTTAGGCATTGCTGTGGAAGCCTAAATCTGAAATCTGAGAGTAATCTTAACCACATGAATATCAGAGACACTTTTTGGGAAGCAAAATCGATACATAAACCTTTACCATTCTTAGTTATTTGTTGATCAGCAGGGGAATCTGCACACTGCAGACTAGTACAGGGCAAAACAGTTTTTATTTCCCAAAAAAATTTAAACAGTTAAGTCCTCATCATCCTTTTGAAGTACTCTCACAAGATTAAACATGTCTGCCGCACAAATTAACAAGTAATACTGAGTACACTATAAACTTTATAAGGCCTATAAATCAATTCTTCAATGAAACCAAAATTGCCGTAAGAGGAACATGAATGTACTTTCAGTTTGACGAACGATTAAATAAAATTTACGATGGTTATTTCGAAGCTGATGACTCCGTAGACAATTGAATTTGATACTCTATACCTCTTATTTGAAGGTGACAAGATTATAGCATTTATTAATAACAAATAATTTCCGAAATACTTTTGTCCACGGGAAATGTAAGAAACCACGCTTAAAATCAGGGTAGAAAACGTTGAGATGAAGGGGGAAAAAAAGGAAAAAGAAGTACTTGAATAAGACTACAGTTAGGATCGTGAGAGTTATGACATGACGCTTTGACACTTGAAGTTAATTCATAAAGTTGCAATTACATATGCCTCACCGATGAGTTCTTCGCGACTTTTTTTCTTCGGCGGAGGGCTTTCTCCAACCACCGACTGCCTCGCTGCAAATCAGGCAAAGTAACATACACAAAATAAAGGCATCAAAATACAAGCCAAAAAGTAAACGATTTGAAACGTGATATTGATCAAGGCTTCCATCCGACGTGTTGACAAGCGAGGAGGAAATACACAAAGCCCAAATGTATTCCTGTCTTTAAATATGTCTCAGACATGTAAAGACACATCTAAGAACGTATTCTGCGTTAAGATAAACGGTTTGGCCTGCAAACCAAATTTACATCAGTGGTACTAAAACTGATCTAAGCTCGAGTCAAAAGAAACACCCCCCAAACATTTGTGCTACTCCCCAAGTTAGGTCACGAATTGGACAAGTGCTATGTGTTTTTTACCTTCAAAAGCTTTGGCCTTCTCCTTTACATTCATCTCTTTCGATGTAGAAGATAAAAAGCATACTAGCTAACATGTGCGACTTTCACATGCTTTGTCTGAAACGCTAATAATACATCTTTTCGTATGATAAACTCCAGTTCATCGCCAGGAAATACATCTCACTTCCTCTGCGGAGAATTTGATCACATGATTTGCATACTGTAAGCCGCTGACCTTTAGTACCGTGTGAGTCTCCCGAATTGGCAGAAATTCGAAAATACGCGGGTAAATTCTTATTCTTTTACTGAAAAAGAAGGTGAATATAATTCTTTTTTGAAAAATCTTGGATCAAGAGAAAATCATAACAAAAACTGAAGCACCTGAGACCTCACTTTAGAACTCTTTACTGTCTGTACTGGCCGCAAAACTTTGACGGAAACCAAGGTATAAATAAACAACAAACGCCGATTTTGATATTTTTCGGGGAAAGAATTTTCAGTGGAGGAGCTTTCCTTCCTTTTATGGTTCAAAAGGCTTTCAGAAAGTGATTCCCTAATCAGTTTTTGACAGGTCTCTGATTATGATACCCTAGCCGGAATTCGCCTAGTTTAGCTGGATAATCCGCCAAAAAAGCCTCTTTCGGAAGCAGATACTTTTTTTTAAATATAACCCGCTTAAAAATATAACTTGATCATGACTCCGTCAATACAACGGGAAATTGCCTTTTAAAAAAGTTACAGCGCATCC
>CALNXI010002988.1:6205-30038 GCA_942486025.1 Porites evermanni
GTTTTTTTTTTCAAAGCAACGACGGCATACGAGGCCGTGATTTGACTGGGGTTCCAACGTGTTCTCTCCCCCTCCTCCCTTTTCTTCGGAAACAAGGGCCCCTTAAACCCATTCACGGGGTTATTTTCTAACTTTTTTTTTTTTGGGAAAAAAATTTTCCCCTTTTTTTTTATAAAGGGGGACAAAAAAACCCCAAGCCCGGGGGGTTTGGGGGGGGGGGGTACTCTGGATTCAAGTGAAGGGGATGATCGAATGAGGGCTTCCAACAAAACACCCCCAAAAAAACCCTGGATCAAAAATTAACCGCAAAACAATCCCAGGCCG
The DNA here is from genome assembly GCA_942486025.1 of Porites evermanni. Lineage (NCBI taxonomy): Eukaryota > Metazoa > Cnidaria > Anthozoa > Scleractinia > Poritidae > Porites > Porites evermanni. Next base: position 6,530 of record CALNXI010002988.1, read on the forward strand.
AATTTCCGAGCCTTACATGTTAAAATTTCCAGAAGGCATTAAACGATATAAAAAGAAAAATAAAAACATTGGAAATTGAATCAGTTCAGTCGTGTTTGTTTCTTCGTAATACCATCTGAAGTTATCGAGGCCATCTTCAGATTGTTCAGAATACACCAAAAATCCTACGTAAATCAAGCCAAATTTTAACCCGAAAAATTCCAGAATCAAAGGTTTCAAACGCCAAAAAATCCTTCGATCATCCCCGTCAATTGAAATCTGGAGTACCCCGCCCTCTGGGGCCGCAAGCACCACGGAGCTCTCGACATGCATGAAAGATAAGGCCAACTGTTGTATCGCAAGGCATTCAGCTTGGCTGTGGCGGCCCTGATGATAATGATAATGATGATGATGATGATGATGATGATGTTGATGACACAGTGATGATAAAATGAACAAGTGGTTTAGAGTTGCGAGTAACGCCTGAGAACTTGTCCTTCAAAAACAGCAAGTCTTTTAATTTTTGTTGTCCCGTACCCAATTCCTCACCTGCCTTTTGAATGTCTGGTACGCAGGCGATTCTTGTAGCTTGGGCGTTCTTCATATCTCTTCTGATAGCGTCTACTTTAGACCGGTGAGAAATCCCTATCCTCAGTTACAATCAAACCCCTTTAATACGGACACTGATGTGGCCATAAAAAGTGTCCATATTCAGAGGGTCTTTGACCAACATAGGAAATAGAATAACTGACATTAGCATAGCCAAATTAAACTCCTCAACCTTCAGAAAGCCGTCATTCCGTGGACTATTTCCATGGAAACACTCAAAATTCGCTCATTTATTCATTACTTAAGGAAAAAAAAGGGTTCTCTGAGTAACTCGTTTGATGTCCGGCCCGACATAGCCTGAAATTGACGTCTGCAATTCATCCTACAATCCCGGTGAACTGTAGCGCTGGGAGCAGTGACTTTTTGCAAAATTCATTCGTCTCGGGTATATAATATCTATAGGTGAAGGGAAATATCATAAAAAAACATTTTGACTTATTTTACTTGGTGTTCAACTCCTACGCATCAGCACTGATCAAACGACATCCTCTCCCGAAATGAGAAAATGATTTCTGTTGATTCATTCTCCTTTGTCTTGTTCAAGGAGAAAGTTAATTGAAGAGCTACGTTAGCCACTTGTGGCATTTGCTACGATATATGTTTGTAGATGAGTTGTTGTAAGTGTTCTTGTTAATTAATCCTAGTAAGTTATTTCGCTACTCATAGTTTTGGCTTATAAGTTAAAATGATGATCGATAGAAAGTTTCTCCTGACATGAATTCAGTGTGAGACAACTGTCCCATTTTAGTACGCCTCTACAGTAATACAAATATGTTTAATTTAAGTTCCCCAAAAAGGAGCAAAGCCTTATTTACACTAAGAATGACACAATTTGACATTTTTGTCCTCAACTTCACCTTTTATCAGTCTTTTCCAGGAAAAGACTAGCGTCTTTATTTTTAACCATTTTTAGAGATATTTTCTCGCACTCTCAACCGAATTCATGTCAGTCGATAGTTTCTACGTGAAATAAAATATATTCAAATTAAAAAGAGCGAGATGTCTCCTATTTTTCTAGGTGCTTGCTGAGTAAACATCTATTGATATAATTTCTACTTTTGACCACGTACTGTATTTCTAATTAGGATGCTCGATTTTGCGAACACATTATCAGTTAATTTATGGAAACGTTTAACCAATCATTTTTCGACAAGAAGCTTAACACCTCTTGAATTTTCAACAACTAAGAAACTTCTGAACTGTAATTTTAATCCTTTATCTTGTTGTTGTCAAAAATTCATGTCAAAATAAGTTCTTTATAGTTTTTATATTGCTCTCCTTATTTTATACTGACTGGACAAACACAACTTCATGGAGAAAAGTCAAAAGTTAAAATCACTTTGACAAAGTACACATCGGGAAGGTCTAATGCAAATTAGTCCGCTNTGAATTTTCAACAACTAAGAAACTTCTGAACTGTAATTTTAATCCTTTATCTTGTTGTTGTCAAAAATTCATGTCAAAATAAGTTCTTTATAGTTTTTATATTGCTCTCCTTATTTTATACTGACTGGACAGCCACAACTTCATAGAGAAAAGTCAAAAGTTAAAATCACTTTGACAAAGTACACATCGCAAAATGTAATACAAATTAGTCGGCTGTAACCAATCAGGTTAGACTTACGTCAGCTTTAGTTTATTTTAAGCAGCTGGTTGTTCGTTTGATAGAAAAAACGGGAACAGAGAGAATAGAGAGAGAATGTAAAACAGGAGTTGAGCAAACTTCGTGACATCGGACTAAAGAATAAAATGGAGTCAATTGAACAAAGTAATCGTCTGTTTGTTGTGAGAACCAGCTAGTTCCCCAGAAAGGTTCTTCAATATTCTAACATCAACATCTCCTGATCCACATTTCCTGATCAAGTTGCACTGCTAACAAATGATAAACTTCGGATCAAAAATCTTCTAATGATTGGCTCGTCCTATAAATACAAACAGTGTTTCAAACTCAAAGTGTTAATACAAGCTGTCCAAGCTGGTTGGTTACCCTAGCTACCTCTTGCTCAATATTTCCTCTTAATGTCCCAACTCATATAAAACAACATCCAGTAGATGTACTAGATGCAGCCAAATTTTTAGCAGAAAAAATAAGGAACTGCCTGACACTCGCAGTCTACATTTTTTTTTGGAAATAAAGCTGCGTCAAAGGATGAATATTTTTGACGGGCTATTTGTGACGTAGAAATTTCACACGTAAAAGAGTACCAAACACGCGCCAAGCCACATGCTTAAGCTGTGGCCTTCTCCGATCTCACGTGCTGTACAATGGAGCACGCTTCCCTTCACGTTTACACAGTGAGTTACGTAATGTAAACTCAGAACGACAGGCATCCCAGGGTTGGAATATGATATGAGCGCTCCTGATGAGCGTTTATTTCGTCGTTGTTATTTCAGCATCCGGGGGGAGGGGGGGGGCTTCGCTGGGAAACTTGCTTGGGTGCTGCAGGATCAAAGATACCTTGGAACAGGCCTTAGCCTACACCAGGCTTTTTTTTACCTTATTCTGAAGTAAGTTTTAAAATTCAGTTCTAGCCCGTCAAATCCCGACTAAATTAGATAGTTACTTTCCCCTTTTCAACTCTGCATCGCTTTAAATGATACCCAATTCTAAGGCAAAATCCTCTGATTTCTATACCCACACCACGCAATCGGCTCATGACCCCACCCCAGACTATACTGCTTGAAAACCTTACTCTTCACAGCGAGTGACAATGATCATGACTCACACTACCTCCTCTCCCGGACAGAAAAGGACAGAAAAGAGAAATTAGATTATCGCGGTACTTTGCACTAAGGCACGCTTACATAATTTTCTGGAACAAATTGCTTATTCATTGAAACAACTTCAATGCCTGCCCATCAATTCTGCTCTTGTAACCGCAGCAGGCCGCACTCGTTTATCAAGTTACAAACAGTGAAGTCAATAGCGAACTCATAATTGCTCAAAATACGGGACTTTAGCCATGCATATTTTTTCAATTCCTCGCTATGCTGTTAAACCTACTATGAATCCTGATTTATTATGAGCGTTACTGACCAATATTCTATCCACCCAAGAGCTTCTTGATCCACCTCGGCAAATTGAGAGGGCTCCCTGTAATACATTCTAATAACGCAATTCCCGTTAAAAAGTCATGTACAGGACCCTTGAAGTTCTAGTCATTAACTGAGAAACGTTAAACTGCGATAAGATGGAACAATTTTTAACCCTCTTAGTCAGTAACGACAATGAGGAACCAAAACCAGTGGAGGAATGAAAATTTATTCGACAACCGGGAAGAGGGACTCGAAGCTTACAGTGCCTAGCCTGTGAACAGGCTCTCTGTTTGGGGACAAATAGCGAGGAAAGGGAAAGGAGGGGCTTTTCCCTCTCCCCACCCCGCTCGACCAAACGCCTGTTCACAGGCTAACAGCGCCTTCCTAGTGTGGCGTGATATACAAGCGTGGTTTGAAACTAAAACGGTACCCAGCAAAAGCAAATAAAAAAAATCAGAAAAGAACTAAAACTGCAACTGAGATAGCCTGCGTAGCAAGCGTTTCCAATCGAGTTATTGCGCGAAAGTTAGAGCGGAGAGTTAGAGAGGTCATTCATTTTTTTTTGCTCTTGTCCCAGCTTTCTAGACGAACCTCGCGAGGAAACGCTTGCTACGCAGGCTACAACTGAGACGGAGCAGACAGCGTCATCGTCGAAAAAATTCTTAAAAGCACCGCAGAAGAGAACTACGCTTAGCCGTGGACCAAAATGCCACTAAACAACTCGGTAACTGCATAACGACGGTGTAAAACGCAGTTGTTAATGCAAAAAGAAAACAGAATAATAAAATAAAGGAGCTAAAAAAGGCGCTAATTAACATGAAATTACACTGGGCTGGGAGGCTATAGCGAGGCAAGGGAACAAAAAAATACGCCTGGTGAGCTCTTACAGTTGATGGGCCTGAAAGTGTAATAATATTTTGACGGTAAATCATATGTCTTTATTTGACTCAAGTAGCAACGTGCATGGTTTTGCCAAGGTTTCACCTTGACCACGGTTCGTCGCACACGTTTGTTCACTGACCAGATGCATGGCCGGGTAACGAAACTGTAACCATAACTATAGAAAAAGGATTAGAGATGGCCCCTCTGGGTAAACAGAGGATCTGTCAGGCGAAGAGAATAAACGCACGTGAGTTTTGCCTCTTAGTTTTTCAAGAGCACAAGTGACAGAAGCTAAAAAAATGGTTAAGGTGATTACCTGGTGAAAGAGCATAACATAGATTTTTGATGAAAATTGGTGCAGACCAAAACACGGCATTTTCCTTTATTCCTTTGTTTACCCATCTACAAACCAGAAAAGAAAAACATTAATTTATTGCTGAAGCTTTTGTACGGCTTGTAATGCGCATTGAGAGACCAGCGAATCTGGCGTTACAGAATTATAATGAACTGAATGCACATTACTCCACTCAGCCAATCAGAGAGCTTCAAGACTAAGCTAATTACAGCTAGGCACCAGGGCGGGGTCTCAATAGGGTTTAAAAAAATTAACCGTCAACCGTCAAAAAAGGTCGACCGTACACCGTCAATCTCACTATTTCAGCCGTTCTTCACGAACTTCTGGGTTATGAAGAATCTTTTAAAACATTTCAAGACCCCTAAAACTTGCTTATATATGAAAATATTTCGAAATTTTACGTGTTTAAGGCCGAGACATCCTCCAAAATACAACATTAAATATTAATTTCAACTTAAACGCTTGGAATTAATTTCCATTAATAACCATCAAAAGCTATACCGTAAACCGTCCAAACTGGAAAAAAATAACCGTCAACCGTGAGAACCACCACCCCATTGAGATGCTCATAAGGGGAGAGTATGAAAGAGTGTGAAATAGCATGCGAGCAAGCTTTCATTAGTACTATGGGATAGTGAGAAGTCACGCCCAAGAGTTTCTGAAATGTAGTGATAGTTCATTCTTTACATCCAGGGGTTGTCACACAGTTGCGATATAACGGACACAATTTGCATAAAAAGGGCTTTTTCTTCCTTTTTTGGTTGCTAATGTTCCGGAAAAGTAATGGGGAAAGTGATGAGTTATTTGCTTAGCATCACACTATAGGGCTACGACAAAAAATGCGCCCTTTTCTTTATTTCTTTGGCTTTTTTTTTTTTTTTTTTTTTTTTTTTTTTTTTTTTTTTTTGCGTTTTTCGTGTCTCGAGGTCAAATTAAAGTTAGTTCGCATAAGCATTTGTGCACAATAACAATTCCAGTTCAAGCGTTAATAGTAAATGTACTTTTATTGACCCGTCCCGTGTAACAAGAATGATGATGTAAAAAGGATAAAATCTACAAATAGGAGCATATTAAGTAACACAGTCTCCATAAAAAACCCGAAACAAACCCGACATATTGGAAGCAAAAAAAACTAGTTTCGATGCTTGGAATTTACAAATTATTTCCTTTAGGGCTTTGATTTTTACTAATGAGCCAGACCTCATTATGACGATTGAACATTTTCATTGGATCGTCGTAACCAGCAGAATAAATAACATCATTGCGGAAATCATCGCCAAATCCATCTCTTTGAAGGGCTGCCACAAGAGCTTTGTAGTTGCGTTCTACCTTCCATTTGCTGGACCAGCCGCCATAGACTTTCACGTAGGCACAAAATGGCTCGACTTCTTCCAAACGGACGTTTTCTTCAGTTGGTGCGGGTGCGTCTATCTGATGCTTGAACGGGATGAAGAAGCTCATGGTGGCGTTTTCTTTACAAAAGGAGTCGGAAGTGTCGTCGAGTTCCATTCGCATCACTACTGGAACTGTCATATTAATTTTCATCTTTTTCTCATTTTCTCCTTGGATGTATCTGAAGAGACGCCAGAAAGCCTCTGTTTGCTTGCTTCTACTTCTTCTTCCTGAATGACAAGAAAAAGATCAATTAATACACGTATCATTCATGAATTCCTTCAGGGGAGTGGCATCCTAACCGATGGACAGGAAATGGACAGGGTATGGTAATCGAGTATGATATGATTAAAATTAACTTAATTTTCCTCTACCCTAAAGGAATTTTTTAGTGAAGATAAAACAAATAATTCAGGAACATAAAAAGTAACCTGGTTTAGAATCCTAACTAGTAGGAGGAGAACTTGTTTATTCTTTTACAAACGTGGCCGAGGATTTGATCTCGGGGCTACCTATAACAAATCCACGATTTCTTCAAGTTCTTTTTCATGTAGCTTTAAGCAACTTTTAATACCCTTAATTATCTAGCAGAGGGGGAAGGGGGAGGGTGCATGAGTAAAATAAGCGCACTAGCAATTTTGGTCTCATTTTGCTCTCTCCAATTTATGAAATTCTGATACACATGTATATTCATCACTCAATTTAAGTCAGTTTAATTTGGTAATATGGTTAGGGTTTAGTAGCCTTGACTGAAGGACCTACCAGCTGTGATGTATTTTAAGAGGCGGGGCATGTAAGTTTCCGACTCTTCGCTTCCTCGGCCTATAAGAAGAATGCAAATCGATACTCTGAATATTTATTTTAAAGTTGTTACATCCTCCACCAATCCCCAGAAATACTAATGTATCAACCTTTCCCTTGTTTATCTAATAAATGTAAATCGAATTCGAAAGTAACAGGCTTTGACGATGTTCTTCCAAAGCCCATTAGATAGTGCCCAGTAAAAACCAGCGTAGAATAACCTAGTGTTTAAGAACCTGCTGGCAGAAATTTGGCACTTTTACCCCAAAATATAAAAACTTGTTTAGAAAATTGAAGTACCAGAGTTAATCCACTTTCAGTTCCTGTGTGGTTACAAAGATATTTGAATCCAGAACGTTGACTATGCAGCAGTAAAAAATACTCGGACAGGCCAAGAAAACATCGTCAGGTCACAAATCGGCTTCTTTCTTAATTAGCACTTACTCTACTGTTTCTGTGTTATTTTATGCAAACCTAGAGTATGCAGTATGTATTTACTGTTAAAATAATATATCATAATTACCATTGAACGTTGTAGACACCCATTTGTAAGGTTTTGGATAACAGCGCAAAGTGTAATCCTTGCTAGAGACGTTTAGCTTCTTTTCATAGAAATCAGGGCAATCGTAATCACCGCAGAATCGAGGCTCGGAAGAATCACATGAAAGGAGTTTAGTGCTGAAGGGAAGTTGGTATTTGCAAGCCATTTCTTTACCCGCAGACATTAAGCCGTGGAAAGAGCGTGTAATTTTTCCAAGCCAACTACCTCGAGGTCGCGCATCGGCAGAAACCAAGAAGACGACAGAAAGAACAAGGATCAGCTTCATCTGAAATGACATTAATAATAAAAGATATGAGAACAACTTTCTTGAAAGAAATGTTGAAAAGGCGCTTCAGGTAGCAGCAGCTAAACGAAAATCTGACCGTACTTGTCAGATAGAAATCGACGTCTACCAACAATTCAAGTTACTGGAGTTATTGGCGAACTATCAAGAAATAGGTAAGAAAAAAACCCTCTGGAAACCAGAGTAAAAATCCCGGTAAAAATAAAATAAAAAGAGTTCCAACATACGTAGTAATTAATAACTAGAGGGCATCGAAGTATTAAAATCACGGTGAACACAGTACTCATAGACTTGACAGAAAAGAACTCGCTAATTTTGTTGACTGTAGATAAATAAGAGGCTTTGAGGCTTTTTTCTCTTCTGAAGAGCCAAATACCCTTTTTGTGTTTAAAGTCCTTGAAATCTCTCTTATCCCAACAAAATAATCAGTGGTTTTTTAATGACACTGACACGGAAAGCACTTTTTTCAATATAAAGGTTAATAAAGAAACTGATCGTCGGTAACATATAATCATAAAAGACTAAATTGAAAAGAGAAGACACATCATGCAAAACTGAAGCTAATGAACGCATCTCATTTTGTTACTTTCACCGCCTACTAATTCAGCAGAGTAATCTAGTAATGGGCGCTTATGCAAGTAGAGCCCGGATCTCCACAACCTGTCCGCGGCGAAGATACAGTTACATACCACGTATCTATCGGCCAGCAACATATATTGCACAACTACTTTACACCCGAATTCTGAAGGCACAAGCAAGTTCTTTATAATCAGGGGATTTCATCAAGGATTCTTTTGGCAAATCAGCCGAACTCGAGCTCATCAAAAGGTGAATTGTTTTTGAAAGAGGTGATCTGAATAAAGCTTACGTACCTTAACTCTCTGCAACTTTTTCCACTCCGCTATGACTCCGTTGTTCACGGCTGCAGTGTAAAGGACCTGAAGCTTGAAAACACGTCAGAGGATCTAGGCTTTATAGGAAAAAGGTCACGTTTTGCCGGGTTTCATTTTACCATGGCTGGAGACTTGCCAGGTGACTTTGCAGTTTTCATTCAAGTTTTAAGTGACACAATAAACATATTAGCATTGGACTTTGACAGGTAACCTGGAACTTTGATATGTGGCTCTTCCTCTCTTCTGCCGAGCCAGGCCGAAATCATGCAAGACAGTAAATCATCAATAACTGCTGACCAAATATTTAAATTGAAATCTAGGGGTGTTCAGCTGGGAGCCCGGAACACGCAGTAAGACCCACGCAGAGCGTGCTGTTCTCCAATATTTTATTAATATTATTTACAATAAGCAATGCTTTTTCCCTTTTTTTTCAATATTTTATTCGGCAATGCCATCTACTCATGGCAATACCAATAAATGTTGATGTTGTTGTTGTTGATTTTGCTGCCGAAGAAGGCAAGAATCCCAACCCAGGCCACAGGCAACCCAAGCTCAATGTGAGAGTGCGTGCGGCTGCGTAATTCTCAAATAGCCGTCAACATAAAGGATTTGTATTCGAGAAGTCAATTGATATCATAGGCTTCGAGCCTATTGATATCATTGCTCAAGTCAATTGATATCATTCCGGGTATCGAACTCGCGTGCCGAGAAGTCAATTGATATCATAGGCTTCGAGCCTATTGATATCATTGCTCAAGTCAATTGATATCATTCCGGGTATCGAACTCGCGTGCCGTTGATGTGTAGTCACGTGCCTCACGTGCGAGGCTCACATTCACTGAGTTACGTAATGATAAGAGGGACATCCCACGGGCCACCACTCAACACTTGTGCTTGGTGAGAGTAGGTTCGCCGCTCATGTTTTTTCAGTGTCTGAAATCGAACAAGGGAGTAAACAGTTCGAGATTTTCACGCAAGCAAGCACGAGGCGGCCGTGCATGCGAGAAAGGCACGGTGACGGGGTTTTAATATTTAGAGACGTTTAATTTCTCTTGTTGATATCTTAAACTTAGCATGCGTTTGACGGAGGAAGCAGAGTAGACTGTGTGAGCGCCGAAGGCGCGAGGGTGGCTTGCGAAGCAAGCGCATGCCAGCGAACACTGTGACGAACACTGTGACATAGGCCTGCATCCTTCTGGTTATGAACTCCTGTATTTTGTGATTTTGTTTATCTATTTATTCATTTATTTATCTATTTATTCCCGACGCACGTGTCACGTGCTCCACGCCTGCTTAAGGCTTTCTTTCGATCGCCTGAACTTGACCCATTTTCCTTTGTCTTGCTTTAGATACTAGAGCGGTTTTCATTTGAGTGTCGAAAAGTAATTGGTTTTGCACTTTCTACACGATGCGATTGGCTTAAAAGATTCGCGCCACCTTTTCATCCAATCAGAAGTAAAACCAAAGCCAATTGTGACGCGCTCGCATGCATTTTCCCGCGCTTTGCGTCAGCCACATGTAATTACTTCGAGTTATGATTGGTTCAATGTATTGTCTGTGTCCTATGTGATTGGCCAGAGTAATTACTTTGGTTTTGGTTTTACGACACTCAAACGAAAACCACTCTAAATGCAAAATATCATATTTTGAATTGGTATATGGCCAGTTCACAAATAGCACAGACTCAACAGGTCCAAATGGCATCTGGGACTGAGAGATTTTTTGTTGCATTGCAGGGCTTCGTTTCGGAGGGAAAAGCTTTTGGAAAAGCGTCTAGTATTAAATGGAAGGAAGTGTAGGCGGATAGTGGAAGAAGATTTTTGCTACAATTTGGATATGTAGAACAACATCCCGTGAAAATTCAACATCCTGCAAACAAGAACTAGGTCTCGGGTGATCTCATTCAAAACATAAAGCACAGGAAATGAATTATTAATATAAGATGGGCTCCTGTATAAGATAAATAGACCAGCTTCATGACCTCTAAATGTGAGACCGCGGCCAAAATTAAGATTTGCTTAGTCAATTAGTTTAGAATCGACTTAACTCTATGCACTGCATAACCTGCGCGTTAAAAAATAAAGTAGGAAAACCTCTGTTGTTCAAGCAAACTCTAAGGTCACGTTTCACGTGCCTGGCCTATCCACACTTCAGTTTTCACGCTAAAAAAAAAGGTCTCTCTTTTGTCGTACAGTCTCCCGCCTCGCGCCTTCAGTCACGTGCGTGGTCATTTGCGTGTTTCGGGCGTTTTGCTTGACGGACCAAGAAAAAAAGAGAGACTGCTGGTAGTGTAGATTTTTATCGGAATTTTCAGGTCAATTTCTCATGCTCTCTTGTTCGACTTCCTCGACTGAATCAAAAAAGGAAGAAAAAAGTCCGATCCGTGTACAGGCTGGTTAAGAGGCAGAAAAAACGCCTGTTCCGCGGGGCGCTGGCCGGCCAATACTTGTTCTGAGCCTATTTCCTATAACCCTCTTTCGCGTTGTTCGAGCCAAATGGGAAGATCATGCACAGGGTCCAGAGGAGATATGTTTGTCGTTAGAACATCAAAGCCCGTCGAAAAGCTCCGAAAAAATGGGTTATTTTGATCGCGTTAAAGTTTCGTTACACATTCTATAGACCGCAAACCATTTATAAAGATGCCATTGGGCTAATTAATCGTGCTAAGCGAGAGTGGTATAGACATTTTTCAATGAGACTTTAAATAAGTAAGTCATTTATTCACACGAAACTCCTCTGGACCCTGTTGATCAAGCAATAACGACGACAGCTGCTCTAGTGTGAAGGTCGCATGGCAGCAAGTATTCCGTAATGCGTTTTGCGGTGCATTCTAGTACGACCTGAAATTTCCTAATTTTGCTTTTAATTGAAGCGTAAGCAAAAGACATCTTTGATTCTTTGCCTTTTTCTAAACTCGGGAGAATTCGCCTAAATGAAACGCCGAAAATTGAACGCTATGGCGATGAAGTTTGAAACAGCGCCACTTTACTTTTGAAGTTTTGACGTTTTGTTTTCCCTTTGAGGAATGCGCCTTTAAATGCCGAGTGCGGAAAATGTGAAGGGTGATGGGAAAGAAGTAAAAGAGTAAAAAGAAGAACGGTTGCCTTAACGATCGCAATTCTGCGCGCAATGATTCACTCCGGCATTGTTTTCCACACTCCCAGTTTTCCCGCATCAATCCATCTAACCCGTGTTGTTGTTTTATCTTCCTAATGCACCCCATCTGACCACGTTACGGTAATAAAAAATTGATAGAAGGAAATAATTCGCACCATTTAATTCAGTTCGACCGTGAACAATAGTCTCTTCTCTTGACTCGAGGACTTGTAATAAGTTTCCTTTACACCGCCAATGACTTACCTTCCCCACAAATAATAATTTTAAAACCCTTTCTAAGTCAGAATTACAAGGAATTCAATAGAGATATTAGGATATGCACTTTAATTGCGTCTGTTAAGGTACTGATAATTACAAATGTACAAAAGATCAACTGCTACAAGCTGTAGCATAAAAGAGCAAAAATGAAATGTTTTTCTCGCTAAGACTTTCTCGTTTTTCAAAAATACCAAAATAACAAGTCTTTTTTTCGAATAAAACAAAACTGAAAGCGAAGAATAAATGTGCACAAAGATCACAGCCAAAACGTTAAGACCGTAAAATCTTTGGGCATAAATAGTCTTTACAGCCTGTTTCTAACAGCAGGGCTTTGATTTTTACTAACGAGCCAGACCTCATTATGACGATTGAACTTTGTCATTGGATCGTCGTACCCAGCTGAATAAATGACATCAGTGCGGAAATCATCGCCAAATCCATCTCTTTTAAGGGCTGCCACAAGAGCTTTGTAGTTGCGTTCTACCTTCCATTTGCTGGACCAGCCGCCATAGACTTTCACGTAGGCACAAAATGGCTCGACTTCTTCCAAACGGACGTTTTCTTCGGTTGCTGCAGGTGCATCTATCTGATGCTTGAAAGGGATGAAAAAGCTCATGGTGTAGTTTTCTTTGCAGAAGGAGTCGGACGCTTCGTCGGGTTGCATTTGCATTGTTACTGGAACTGTCATTTTGATCTTCATCTCCTCCTTGTTGCTACCAGAGATATATCTGAAGAGACGCATGAAAGCTTCCGATTTGTCGGTTCTTCTTTCTGTATGAATCGAGAAACATATTTACAAAATGTCAGACAAAATGTAGTTTTATCGTGAATCCCTGGAGAAAAGATAAAGAGCCCCCACCCCCCACCCCTACCACCGCTTTATTGAGGTAATTGCCGATAGGGTGTGGCTTTCGAGGAGTTCATTTTCATCTACATTCTCGCTTTAAATGGGTTCCTATCTGTTTCCCTGTCGAGGTCCTTTTTTAAGGTACCTAAAGCTAAAGTACAAACTGGGCCCCTGCAAAGTGTTGAGCCTTTAAACTAACGACAGCTCCAGTCTGCTACAAGATAAGAAACCTTTTGTTTTTCAAAAACGTTTGCCAGGGATAGCTTCGTCAGCGTATAGGTGTCTGAGCCTTCTTTAATTTCTTTCAGCTGAATGTTGTATACCCAAGTTCTATTATAACTATTAACAGTTCTTTATCATAATTACCATTGTAACTTGTTGACACCCATTTGTAGGGTTTGTAATAACAGCGCAGAGTGTAATCTTCAACTATTTTGCCAGAGACGTTCAGTTTCTTTTCATCGAATTCAGGGCAGTCATAACCGTTACAGAATGAATAAGGACCCGAGGTATCGCATGAAAGAAAATTCTTCAAAGGAAGCCATTCACTTTCGCACGCCATTTCTTTAGTCGCGGACAGCAAACCCTTGAAGTGGTATGTGATTTTTCCAAGCCATGAACCACCTCGAGGTCTCGCATCAGCAGAAACCAAAAAGACAACGGAAAGTACAAGGAAAAGCTTCATCTAAAATGACAATAATAATAAAACGCATGAGAATAAATTTCCTCGAAAACAGCTTCGATGGGACAATTTAGGTCAGGAGACTGTATTTTTTTTTTTCAGATTCACCCCCCTCTCCATCCCACCCCAAGAAAATGCATACACGTAATTCAATTACAGATTGCATGTCTGGAGCTCTATATTTTTAAAATTCTTTGCAAATTTGTTTTTAGGACTTTGAGGTACTTTGCGTTTCGGGGTCTTCGGGTTAGCCGGTATTCCCGAAAACTTACCCTGAAGCAAGAAAAAGAGCACGAAGTATGGAAGCGAAACTTCAACCATATAACCAGCAGACCGATGTCTTCAAAAGGTCTTTTAAAAATGAGAGAATTTCTCAGCAACAACTTGAAGATACAAGTTGGCTTTACGAAACAGAAGCCTAAGCATCAACACTTTGTTACGTAATATTTTAGTTAGGTGTTAAAGCCGACATGACTTTCATGCATGGTTATTCGCTAGTTTTTGTTTGCAAACAGATACCAAGAGCAAAGGAGTTTTCACTCCTAAGTGCCATATAGCACTGCATAACAAGGTAATGAAACCCGTTACCCCATTACATAAAAAAAAAAAACACTTGCGCTCTTAAAATTTTAAATTTTAACTTCTTCAAATAAACCATTCTCTTAGCTGTTATATAATTCAAACGCTGCATTTAAACTCGTAACAACTAACAAGGTCTTGGGTCTTTGGCCTTAATGGCTTTCGAGACACCCATAGACGGTTGCAAAAAAACGCACAAAACGCGAACAATAAAGGAAAGTATGGCATGGTGAATGATATTCACGTCCACTATTCTTAAAAAACGGGCACTTTCTAAGGTTAATTTTCAACCAGTGCACGCTTTAAAAATACCTGAATCAGCATTCGCATGTACATGTAAGCAAAAGCGAGGGTGATATGAAAAATCTTTTCAGAGCTTATATATATGGTATTGTTTAAAAACAGATGGAAACCAAAGGACAGTCACCTTCAAGCAGATATGGGAATTATCTGTCCTCTGCAAGTTCTTGGTTCTCCACTTAGCTCAGCTACAGTCTTGTTCTAAGCTTACCAGCTCTGCAAAGGGTCCTGCCTTTATAGAAAAATTAGTCACGTTTCACCGGGTTTCAGTTTACCAAGACTGGAGAATTGCCAGATGACTTTGCAGTTAATCAACACAGGTAGCCCAAGGTCTATTTGTGATGTAATCTAAAGCGAAACCAGTAGAACAGACAAAAATACAAACAGAGGACTAAAAGGTAAGTGAAATTTATTGAAGAAGAATGACAATAACTTATTTAATTTACCACGAGAATCGTTTATTTCTCCCCTATACAGTAAATCCTTCCATTTTCACTCAGATTACGCAATGTATATATCTCGACGCTCAGATTTAATACGTTACAAAGGTCCATAGACACAGAGCTTGGGCTACCTGTGAGATCAAGTGACAAATCTGTTGTTATGTTGGCCCCCCTCTCCTGCTGAGGCTGAAAACATGCAAGAGGCAAAAGTTTCATCACTGATGAATGAAACTGCTAGCAAAAATACAGAATAGAAATCCCCTTATGAAACTAATTACCACCAAAATGTATTCTTATTATTCAATCCTTTGACTTTACTAAGCTACCTGCCCGGGGACCCGGGCCCGGAGATCTATAAAATTGTGGTGGGTGGGGGGGGGGGAGGTACCGCTGGGATACCATACCAGTCCATTGTGACCCATGTTTAAGTGCAATTTTGCTTACGAATTCAGTTGTTTGTGTCACCAATTTTACAGTGTCTTGTCCTAGCTAGATGAGACAAAATAGAAAATAACTTTTAGAGAATGGAAGGGAAAAACTATGTCATGACATAAACGGACGTCTCTCGCACACGCCCGTGTCTGGAACATGCGTGTTGGTCTGCCTCACGTGTGAGCCTCACGCTCACTGAGTTACGCAATTATGAGAACCAAGTCAAAAGGCAGGGCAGGGCACTTATTTGTGGGTACCGTTGACTGATATAGACCAAAGACCCCACCAAAGGAATCAGCATTATTATCTCGCGGACGGTGCTTTCAGAGAGTGCGTGCTCCTGTGTCCCATTACAGAGATTGCCTCTTAAAGTTTTACTTCCATAAACGGCTCATTTCTTTGAGAGTTTTCACTCACGTTTCTGGTCGATGACACTGCAATGAGTGAGCATTTGTGAATTCATCCGCTGCAAGGAATATGCTATTCTCGGTACAGTCTGGCGAGTGAAGACACGTGCACAAGATCCAAACTTACCCTGTTTTTTAATTATTTTTCAAAGCAGCTGATTCGATACTCCACTGACTCAGCAATGTATAAATCTAAATACATGTACACTTACATGAGTTCAATAAACGAGCACTAACAGTTCTCTTCCTTCCTCTCGAAAAAGACCCGTAGTAATCATTGCATTGCATTATCATTGTTATGAATTGTAACTTTATGTTAAAGCTTTTGCAATACTGTAACTACATAATTATAGTCATGCAAATAAAGCTAATGTTGTTGTTGTTAGACCGAGAAGACATTGGTTGAAAAAGACCGGAAAAGAGTTTTCTTTTTTTTAATAGGCCTGGACAGTGAATGCTTTGCTTAGTTTCCGCTCCCTTTTAATTAAGAACATGAAGACTATGAATGGTGCGCATAAAGTTTAGATACCTATTTTACAAGTTTGAAGAAGCGGCGCAATTTTGGGTGTAGCGTGAGTATAAATACCCGACTCGGAACCATAGGTTGTCAGCCTTTCCCCACTCGGCAGCAAGGTGTTACGTCTATCATCGCGCTATTAAAAATACGGCTTTCTCAAAAGACAAACCTGTCTACATATAAAACTGCTTCAGTGATAGATATATCAGTACGGTTACAAGATATTCAGCCATGCAACATCTCCAATTCCGCAACTTTTAAGGAAAAGGGTTCAGTGTTATATTGCTAGCCTGCGTAGCAGGCGCTCCTTCTCGCGCGCGCGTTTTTTCTTGCGCCCATTTATTTGCGCCCATTTATTTCCTAGTGCCTGCTACGCAGGCTATTATATTGCAGGAGCGGTGCACGTAAACTGGAAGTGAGACCTTTTCGGCGTTATTTGCATAACGATATCATATTTGAATCGCTTAAGTCTATTTACTCTAATGGAGACGATTTGACCAAAAAATTTTGCCAAAGCCACTGTCCAAGGACGCAAAAAAAAAAAGCTGGAAAAAGTTTTGGCATTATATCAACAGCATCCTGGCTCTTTAGTTCCCTGATCAGGAGCTCCATTAAAACAAGTGTCAGAAATCTTCAAGAGTATAGGGTGTCAACGATTGCATGATCAATGGGAATAAAATCAAACAGTGGGCTTGATTTACAGCAGTAATTGGCTTTAGCTGTTGCGGTGTCCCTGCCCAAATATTTAAGTTATTATTAGTGTATTGTTACGTTCTTATTACTAGTGTTCGCATATCTTCATTTTTTTTTCTGTATTCTTCAGGGCAAAGCTAATAAAATAAATAAAATAAAATAAAATAAAATATATTGCTTTGGTCTTGAATAGTTAGTAATTTCCTCGCATGTCCTTGCCGCCCCACAATGCTTCAGTGACAGTCCAGGTTTTATTTTTGTTTCATCATGGCTGTACTCCGGTCTTGTAGTTTACATTGTCAACCTCAATTTCCTTTAAGTGGGCCATTTCAGTTTTAATATCTGCCAGATTCTCTTTTAGTCACCAGTCAGTCTCTGTTGATTTGATAATCCCAAGCACATAGTTTGCCCTTTTCACTCATGTCATTTTCTTTTTCATTTAGGATGGTATGAGTGAAGTTCACTTTAAGTCTCTTTCCAATACGGTTAGATCTCCACTCAGTTTAATTCTAATAATTTCCTGTCTCTCCAGGGATCCTTTAATTTTGCTCTTTAGGCCTTCCTTCTGGAAAGTTTGCCCCCGCTGGCAATACACTCGGGGGTAGTCAGCGGTCTCAAAGCCATGTAGACCCTTGGCTGCTCATACACAACGTAGTTACTTGAGCAACATGGCAGAGGACATGATGCAGGAAAATGTGGAAAACAAATCACCCCAGCTGAATCAAGCCGGAAAGAAAAGTACGTTGTTTTTACTGAAAGAAATTAAAGGGATTTATCTCTTGCTCGAAAATTTCTGTTTTATTTATTCCCTTTCAGAGCCTTCCCGATCAAAAAGACCTGGATACACAAAAATACAAGCGGAACAAAAAAGGTGAGGGCCGTGTTTTGGTTTGCCAGAATTTATTAAGATTGATCATTCTTAGTGGTAGTTTTTGAGAATGCACTTTTGTTTAGTGTTTTTGTGAAAATTCTTAGTACATGTATCAGTCTATTTTTTTCAGGCTAAAAGATCTTGAAGCTTCAATTCGTTCACAAGTGGCTGCTGAAGAGAGAGCTCATAAAATTGTAGAGAAACTTGTTCTTGAGGATGAAATCTCAGAGGAATTTCTTCTACAGTCAGTGAGTTTCAAAATGTGATATTTTAAATTAACTCTTCCCTTTCGTAATAATTTTTAATTTAACAATAAATTAACAGAATTCTGAAAGTTGGACCTTTCACCACTCTCCCTCCCAACTTATCAGCCCTCTGTGTTCAACACCGATGTTAAAAATATCTAAAAACAAGCAACACTAGCTTTATTTTCTTTCTCATTAGAAACACTGATTTGGCTGAATAATTCACAATGCAAAATGTTTATCATTATGACTTATTATCCTGGGCAACAGGCGATTTTGTTAGAAAAAAAAAGAAAGAATAAACTGGGTTTTTTTGTTATTATATACACTGTACCTGCCAAGTCTCGCATTTTATGCTTGAGTCTCATGCCTGCGTACTGAACACATTGATGTCACGCATCAAGGACAATTTCTCACGCTTGACTCACAAGTCCAGATATATTGTTCTTTGAAGACTGTGTGGCTAAGTGGTTAACACCCCGAACTCTGGATCTGGAGATCCAGAGTTGAAATCTTTCCCTGTGCATTGTTTCCCTAGACAAGGAACTTTGCTCCACTTTGTCCCTCTTCACCCAGGTGTATAAATGGGTACAGTACCAGCGACATACTTCTGGGGAATAACCCTACAATGGACTAGCATCCCATCCAGGGGGGAGTAGCAATTCTCCTTGACATGCTTCATGCTAAGGAAACCAGGATAAGCTCTGGCCATTTGGGCCTTTGGCTCATGCACATTCTTTTTACCCAGGTAATAATGAAAGTTCAATTCACTTCCACGAAAATGTTCCAAAAAGGCATTGAATGATGACTTTGTGTTCTAACAAAATTAAAACACGCTAAAATTGTTGTCTTTTAAATAGCTTCAGAAGTGCTCGAAGTTCATCAGAACATCTTTGGACATTTTCGGCAAATGTTCAGCAATCTTTGGAAAATTGTCGGAAATCTTCAGAAGTTGCTGGGACATTTTCGGAAATCCCGGTCATGACAAGGCGAAAGTCTCACGCATTTGACTCAGAAAAAGTTGGCAGGTTCAATGTGCTATTATAAATGTGTGTTATGTACATGTATGTAAATCTTAACACAGGAAAAAATAACCGATTCCCATTTTTGGGTATTTAAAGAATACTCACAAAAATCCCAAATTTGGAAGAGTGAGACAAGTCCCAATCTGGGAACTTGGTTGGGAATTCCCTGGTTGGGACTTGTCTCACTTTGCCAAATTTGGGATTTTTATGGGTATTCTTTAAATACCCAAAAATATCCAAAAATGGGAATCCGTTATTTTTTCCTGTGTAACTTGTTTCCACTGTTTTGGAAGGCTGTAATTCTCAGGCCAGTTTTCCCCACATATAATTGCAACACTNCTTGGTTGGGAATTCCCTGGTTGGGACTTGTCTCACTTTGCCAAATTTGGGATTTTTATGGGTATTCTTTAAATACCCAAAAATATCCAAAAATGGGAATCCGTTATTTTTTCCTGTGTAACTTGTTTCCACTGTTTTGGAAGGCTGTAATTCTCAGGCCAGTTTTCCCCACATATAATTGCAACACTGACATTGCCTCAAAGTAAATAACCTTAGACATTGACTTAAGTTGGATCCTTGTTGTAGGGCAACTTTATCACCACCAGCCATTATGCAGATGTTGTCGAAGAAAGAATGATAGCCCAAAAATGTGGTTACCCTTTATGCAAGAATCATCTGAGTAAGGTGAATGCTGGTACATCCAGGGCTTACAGTAAGATTTGAATAAAGAAGCTACAGTATAGTTTATCAGCACAATTTGAAAGAATTTCCAATTAAAGCAGTCAATGGTTTTCCTCAGCTGTTGTTGGTGCTAAATGAAAACATAGTACATCTATTAGCCTGAGCTAATGGCCGACATTTTGTGATGCTTCCACTGGTTTCTTCACAAAACAACATCTGAAGAATGACTGCATAAATTCCATACCGATGACGTGTCACCACGCAGTTCTGGTTGGTGCTTCCGATAAGTCGTGCTGCAAGGGTAATTTGCTTCAACCAATCAGAAGCACTATTAAGGTCTGGGTAGTGAAACATCATCAGTGTAGAATTTCTGCAGTAACTTGTTCTTTAGACCTCATTTCAAAAGCCAAACAAGTGGTGGCTTTGCCAAACCTTAATTGTCTGTTTTCTCTGGAGATGTATCTATAATAACGCAAAGAGCCTCTTATGAAGCAGTGATTAAAGCGTAATTTTGTTGACTGGAGGTAAAATCTCTATTCTCTTATTACAGGATTTCCCTTGTCTCATATGAATAATTTACAGCCAGGAAACTAGAAAAAGTGGGAAGCAAACTAGGTTGAATACTGGCTTTTTAACCCAAGAACACATTTTGCCTCCTGCACATATACTGTAATGAACAGCTCTATTTCTTGTATATACATGTATTCAAGTATGCTAAGTGTCTATTTCCGTGCATAGCCACATCAAATCTGGGGTCATAAAGATTATTATATACAAGTCATTCTCGGTCAACTTGAAAAATATGAATTAAAGAAGAAAAGCAAAAAAAGTATTTTACACTTTGTCCAGAATAATTATATAATGGGCTTGCAAAATCATTGTTGTGACCGTCCAAACAAAAACCTACTTAAAATTAATTTGTAAGCAGTGCTTTATCTTAGTCCTTTTTTCAAGAAAAAATTGAGGTTATCAGGGATAATAAATTTCTGTCATATTTGAGAGTAAGTAGGTTAAAGAAACCTAAGAAGTGTCAGTGTACACAAGATTTTACATATTATTTTGCCATTGTTCATTTAAAAAATGATTTTGATTTTGTACTGCATGTAGAGAAAACCCCTGTTTCAATAATGATAGAAGTTACATGCATAACAGGACAGAGGAACTGTGTATACTGTGTATATGGTGTATAAAGTACATGTAGAAAATTAATTGTTTTAAAAAATGGGGGATCCTATTCCCTGTTTTCTTCCATTGTGACACAAATAGGGCAAGCAAATGTTTTTTATTAAATGTATTTAAAGCCCTGTGATATTTTGTTTGAATTGCTTTTAGATTCCATCCCAAAAATATAAAATCTCGTTTCAAACAAATAGAGTCTATGATATAACTGAAAGAAAGGTGAGTTTTTACTTTTATCATACCATGACTCAGTTGTGCTGTTTACTGCCGTTTAACAATAATCAGTAGAAACTTAGTGGAGCTAACTACATGTAATACTGATTGTTTTGATTAACACATTGTCAACTTCTTTCCTACTTGATCCAGTGGACAATACTGAACATTTTATTTCCTTCCTTTAAATGTTGCCTATAATTTCTCATAGCATAATATCTTGTGCCGCTTGCTGTCATGAACAGGAACACATATCAAATCAGAAAGGTTTCCTGTACATTTAGTTCACCAAAGAAATAAACAATTCTTTATTTTCTGGGGACAACACCCCCACCATGAATGGCTTACAGCTGTGGTGGTGCCCCTGCCACTCCCTTGAATTTGTCTATTTTTTACTGTTGTAATTTTTTTCAGATCAGAGAGTGACATGTAAGACTGACAAAAATCTCAAAAAATAGTACATGAGCAGGAACATCTGTCTCAAAAACTCTTCAGGGGAAAAACTTCCTTGGTTAAGAGTAAAATATAATTCTTTTGATTTTCTGAAATGTCATTGAATTGACTTGTGGGTTTTCTTTAACAGTGCTTTTGCAGTAACTTCTGTTTCAAAGCATCAAAATATTTTGGATCGCAAATTTCAGATTCTCCTGTCTGGACCCGGATTGGTGAAAGGTATAGCGGCAATTTACATTGAATGTAGCTTTAAGAAAATCAATGCTTATGATGAGCTTCTAATGTTTGTGTTAATTAAGGCACTTGTCATTTTAGTCAATTTACCTTAAGCTTTTTTAAGGTATTGTTGTAAAATCTTCCTTGCAATAACAATGTGGATTTTTTTCAAGTGTGCCTTTCATCATCCTGCAAGCATGGTTTCCTTACCCCTATATGTAGGAGACCTTATTCAGACTTTTGGCAATAGACAAGATCTGATTTGGGTTAAAATCTAGCTGAGGCAAGTGCCTTGTCTTGCTTCTGGCTAGTGGCCCTGTTTTGCATAATAGTTGCAAAATTGAATAAACAAACCATTCAGTTACAAATGGGTTCTGGTAGGTTATATGCACTTAAAGACCTTCACACACTTTCTAAGCTTTACATGCATATTTTTCCGAGCCTTCACAGATATCAACAAAAACATGTCTCAACTAAACTTTGATGTACATGTATTTAATAGTAATTTAAATTTTGTTTTCTTAGTTTGAAAGTGTTTAGTTTATTGGAGAGTGAAGATAGCTCTGGTGGGTAAGGTTTGTTTCAGTTTCTTTTGTTAATTCAATTCAATTTTATTATTCACACTTTATAAAATATTTACATTATATATAGTAAGGTAATACACTAATAAAGGAGAAGAAGAAGGAAAAAAAAAAGAAAATTAATGGCTTAGGGAGAAGTGTACGGTGG
Source organism: Porites evermanni (assembly GCA_942486025.1). Taxonomy (NCBI): domain Eukaryota; kingdom Metazoa; phylum Cnidaria; class Anthozoa; order Scleractinia; family Poritidae; genus Porites; species Porites evermanni. The sequence continues at coordinate 29,209 of CALNXI010002988.1, forward strand.
TCAGAGGAGCTTAGCTTTCGAGCTAACCACCGCTAATGGGTGCTGTAACCTTTCTACTCTGCCTGCCTTGTCTAGCTCTCGCTATTTGCAGGCAAATGCATTAAACTCAGATAAACTAAACGTACAGTACTCACTGCCGGCCTGGTAGTCAGCTAGACTGAATATTGATAATCCTGACTTATGATTTTGATAGAACTGGTGCTGGCAACGTTTTGCTGGGAGAGGATGAAGAGCAAGAAAATGTCAGGTGAATGTGCCTTATTGTAATGTACATTATAATGTTTATATTGTCTGTGATATACAAAGAAAGCACACACAAATCATAACATGACGTTGATCATGGTGTCGTTTTCTGTTGTGCCTCATGGTAGAGATTACAATATATTAAATGATAAGAAAAGTCGTGTTTTTGTTAGCGTATAGTGCAGTGTATGTTTTAACCCACAGGCCCAAAGATTTCTAGTGCAGTTGTCCTAAAGTGTGGTTACCATGCATGCTTTAGTGCAAACAGCGTCTGCCTCGAAGGTTCTGAGAAATGGAATAAGCTCATTTGTATTAAATCTCTACTGTGATTTACATGTAACCTTCAGTATCTTGACGAAGTGACTCCCACAACAACTTGTCCTAATGTCTAGCCAGGATCAGGGTACAGTACCACTACCACTAACACTACTACTACTACAACTGCTGCTGCTGCTGCTATTATTATTATTATTATTATTATTATTATTATTATTATTATTATTATTATTATTATTATTATTATTATTATTATTATTATTATTATTATTATTATTATTATTATTATTATTATTATTATTATTATTATT
>CALNXI010002988.1:30420-45941 GCA_942486025.1 Porites evermanni
GTTGTAATCACTTGGCTCAGGACACAGATCTCGTTTGAACTCTTAAGATCGGTACATGCATGCGTCAGAGGTTCGCGAACGCCGTTTCGTAGCAAGCTAGAGCAATCATTAGACTGTAAAATAAATGTCGCTAGTGCGGATATCTGAAATACGTGTCTATATGCTTTTATACTTAGGGCTTTTTATGGACACTGGTTTAGCCGTCATTAGTATAATTCGATTGCAGGATCTTAATATCTCTGCATAATGGAATTCTTAATTTTATAGAATTTTGAACTTTTATTATTAATTATATCTATTTCCTCTTCTTTTATGTAAGGTTAAGTTACTTCTATTTTTTAGAATTTGTAAATGAATAGTTTTTTTCTATCTTCACTTATAATATATAGGATTGTTTTTGTTCTGTAATGAAGGACGAGGGGTTTCTTTTGTAACGGATGGAATTGTAGATAGTGTTTTTGATGAATTAATTAGATTTTTTGTAACAGCAGGTTGATTGTAAATAGGATTTTAATTGAGGTTTTGTAATAAAGATTCTTTTATTATTATTATTATTATTATTATTATTATTATTATTATTATTATTATTATTATTATTATTATTATTATTATTATTATTATTACAGTGTGTCACAGATGTGATTACTATATTGCGTAAACCAGTCCAGTGCCTACTGTATCAATCATACCGACCTGTCAGTGAACATTAGCTTAAGTGTTATTGGGTTTGCTTTGTTTTTAGTGATGGGAACGGAGGCGAACGCTTGGAAGATTCCGTCCAGGATGATTTTCCTTCAATCAATACTGAAGACCAAAGTGAGGGAAGTAAACTTTATGAAAACAAACTTACAGACGACAGTCAAGACTTGAAAAAGGATAATAACTCTGAAAACTTAAATCCAGGATACTCTGTTTGTGATATTGATGGTAGTAAGACAACTCGTTCATGGAAAAATGAGGATAACAAAGAATCTAGTGCGGAAAACAGAACATTTCCTTCTGAGAAAGTAGGAAGGCATGTCGTAAGAAATGACTCCCACCACAGTAGAGAAACTATCATTCAGTCTGTGCAAGCCGTGTTTCAAGAATGGTGTACGCATTCAACGCTTGAGTATTTGGGCCTCTCAGATGATAAAACAATGACAGAGACTAGACCACCAGACGAAGGAGAAAGAGGTAGGAGGAGCTTTTTGAAACATTCCTTTAGCGTATGGGAAGTTTCTTTGGCTAACGACACTTTGCCCATGACGCACATTTGCCCATCTCCGACAAAGTCTAAACTGTGGTTTGACTTGACGTTCAGCCAAAGTTAAAACCAATTTATTACTGTGTGATTAAAATTTATCTTGAGGGGATGTGAATTGTTGCACCAACGAAAAAGCATTGTTGCCGTGAAAATGATATACGGCATTAATCAGTTTACCCGCGAATCCCGCCTGTCATGTACAATTTTATTAAAGACGAGTAAAGCCTTTTTTGATTGAGTCAACTATACATCGTTGTGGCTCTAAGCTAGACTATTCAAAATGTGTGGAGGGACTTTAACCCTATATGTAGTAGTCAAGGATTTTTTGTTTATTTTCAAACTAACTTAGGAATTAAAATTAAGAAAATTTACGGAAATTAGGGTATCACAACTGGTTTTCTAAGTGAAACTGCTTACTTGACATTGTTGCTGCCAAAAAAAAAGTTCCGAGGCCACTGCAACCCTCGAGAGCTCTGGCACCTTATCCTAATACTGGAATGTGCCACATAATTTCACCAGATTGTTCTACAACATACCATTTTTTATTCAGATTCAGACATATCGAGAGTTGCTCGGTTCTTTCAGCCCGTGGTCAACCTTAAGAAGGATTATGACTCAGATTCAGATACTGAGAAAACATCGAGTAAACTCAGCCATGGAGATATCACCATAAAAGAGAGATACAATAAGGTGTGGCAGGGCTCAGAAGTAGTAGTAGTAGTACTACTACTACTACTACTGCTACTACTAATAATAATGATAATAATAATATAATAATAATAATAATAAGTATATTCTTGTCATGTACATGTAGCTGTTTTGTTTATGTATTGTTTTAGATCTTTTTTTGAAACCATAGCTCAATGACAAACGAATGTTTCTCGAGCGTAATAATTTAGAGAAATAAACCCTTAAAAAAAACTTAACAAGCTGAACAGTTTTCAAAGACACCTGTTACACCTGTATATTCTTCCTTTTTATGGGTTTTTATTTATTGTGTAATTAAAAAAAATAGGACCGGATTTTTTATTTTCCACTTAGTTTGGCGGCCAATTACCTATTAGTGAATTTGGTCAAATCGCTCGACATATAGTGAAGCTTCTTTTAAAATTAAGATCTGACCTGCAGCAAGGCCGCGGCAACAACAAATTAATAAATAAATAAGATGAACATTGTGTTACAGAGCCATGCTAAGAAATATTATCTTTCACGAATCAAAATGTATTTCTCTCTAATATTTTACTGTCAGTTGCTAGTTCTTTTAAAAGGTAATACCACAGTATACTGTTGGAACAAGTGTGCAACTGCGACCTTCACCACGAGAAATTCCAATTCCCTTTTTTCCCTCCAGGAACCCGTTTGTGTTCTGCCACCGATTGACTCTAAATCACAGACAACCATCAGGAGACGAATCGTGTTGGACAAGCTGTTCCGAACGTAAGTTGGAGACTATCTTGTTTATTGTTTTCTGGTATGCTGCAATTTGAAAATCTAATTTAGAAATCTGAGCCTTTCATGTCGCGAGCGTACCCTCTGCAACCGCGAACAAATAATGTCGATATAAACTAGCGCAGACCAATCGCCAAGTTTTTTATCGGTCAGTCTGGTGATGATAGTGCGCACCTCTTCACTACTACTGCTACTGGTCCGAAAAAAAAAAAAGGTCTTACTTCTCCACCCTTCGCTGAGACCCTCTGGAAGCTAGTCGGTCGGGGAGAACGGCAAGAACGGGGGAGCCCCCGAACAATTTTACGAAGCATTTGAATCTCCGGCATCTGATTGGCCAGAGAAAATAATTTTCTCTTTCCTCCTCCTCTGCCATCTAGAATTGATGGTCGTCCATTCCATCTTCATTACTTCCAATGTTGCGTTTGCTGCACTCTTTATTTTTTCATTCCTCCAGTCTGCCAGACCCGTTGAGTGAAATCAAGTTGACTGTGGGTGAAGTATCACATGACCTAACACAGCTGGTTCTTACGTTTAGGTGAGTAAACTGCATCACGGATTTTACTGTTTCAAGCACAGGCAACTCAGGAAATTAGTGTAGTTTAATTTGAAGCAAAAACAAGCAACTTCTGCCAGGACAGCGAAACCCTGGAAAACAACCATACAATCCATTAAAAACATGGAAAACTTCATGGAAGCGTGCAGTCGGTAAAAACATATAATACATGCACGCGAATGAAAGTATGAGAAAAAACACAGCGGATCAGGAACGGACAGGGGAAAAGTGCCACAGGTAAAAATGCGCCAGCCAGCGTTGGCCAGATTTGAAAGATGTTCCGATATCAATATAATTGACGTTAATCTTATTAATATGGACAGAAAAGTGGACCCATAGATGTCACGCTAAAAAGCAGCGTGTTGGCTAATAGCTTAATAAGTTGAAATTGTGTTTCTCTGCAGTTTCAGCAACAAAAACGTGGCCCTGAAGCCCTTACAGTGGAACATTTTGGCACTAGCATTGATCGTCATGTGAGTAAGAAGCCGTTTTCTCCGTTGCATTTATTTTCCGTTTGCTTAAAACGTCCCAGCATAAGTCCTGTAATTTGCTTTGCAGCTACTTTGAACGTGTATTCAACGCTTGTCCTTCTAACTTTTTTGTGTCCACCATTATTTATTATTAATAGTATTCATTCAAAATATTTCGCCGTTTTGTTTGGCTCAATTCTTCGTAACCAACTTACAGTTGGAAGACGCGAGAAATATACCATTGATTCGATGGTATATTGTTTGAAAACGAGGTTGATCGATGTTATTTGAGCCTGGAAACGAGGCAACTTGGGCAATAGACCATCTATCACCCTCGTTTCCGGGCGCGGCCGCCAAACTGTTTATTCACGGGTGAACTTAAAAAAGTGGTGGCGTTCACGTCTTTCCGAAGACGAAATAACTGAATTTCTGACTAAGACTGAACGAACGAAATGCAATGTATTGCTGGATAGATATTATCTACTTTTTAACCAGTATCTACAAGAAAAATCATCTTTTTATTATAATTATATCCTGAAACCGTGCCGAGAAATAGGCCAACGTTTTGAAGAAATTCTGCAAGGAGTTTGGCTTCTTAAGAACTTAGAAATATTTTGAATAAATAATGAGACAATTATGGAATTCGGTTTTCGTATGATGTGAAATTATGCAGATCTCGGAGGATTTTATTCACCTCGGTAGGTAATATTTTCCTAGATCTGCATTATTCTTCACACCATACTCAGCCTCGTTCAATAATTACTCACTATTATTTTGAAGACCTAGAGCAGAGGAGCTGTTCAGTTTAAAAAACCTGACTGATCGAAGCGGTCGAACCCTTGGCAAATGCTGTGATCAAGGACCTCGTTTCTACTTTCCTTAAACTGAGTACGTACTCAATTATCATGGCAGTGATAGAAGATATGTTCATTCACTGTCTTCACAGACTACAGCGCAAGAATTCTCTGGTATTACAAGCAATGGAATCTTGGAGTAATGAATTCGACTCTCTACTTGGTCGGCTAGGACTTGCTCGTCGTGACATCGATCAAGTGTTGTCTTTTTTACCCTCCTTTAAACCTCAGCATTCGGAGAAATATGAGAGCCCAGAGAAAGGAAACATATCTGCAACTTTACACAAACAGTCTAAAGTTGTCCCTGAAGAACGAAAAGACTTCGGGGATATGGAAGAATTGGACTGAAGGCAAACAGACGGTATTGGTATGACCGCATACTAAGCGAGCTTCAGCAGGAGGGGGAAATCGTTCCTGAAACATACTGAGAAGACGTTGTTCTTGATACTTCTGTCTTGTTGATCAGTCGAGCCGAGCAGCGTTTATCCACCAGCGTCAAAGAACGGGACAAACTTGTTTGCTCAGTGTACACTACAAAAAGAAAACTTGAAGGAAACGCGTTACAACTGTGTTTCCAACCTTCACTTGACAGTAAATGAGGGAGGAGATAAGTTTAATCCGTTCAGTCCATTTCCGAACTTGACGTGCGAGTTAGTGTCCAAAAACTGTATGTCTATCGGTGTGTTTTTCTGTGTAAAGGCGGTAACTATAATTTACACAGAGTGGTCCGTTTAGCTGACAGGTTGGTGTGCTTGGGTGTTTGGATGAGATTGAACGAAATACAGTACTGATAATTTGGAAAGATAAGAAAACAAATGTATATGTTTTTTTCATTATCCAAACTTCTGTTTACACTATTAAACTATTAAAAGAGGGTATTTTTTTGCCGTTTAAAACAGAACCCCCTTACCCAAACGCAGTTAGAATCACTACTGGAAATTTGCGCTGGGAACCGAGGCTAAGAACCTCTATAGACCCAACCATACGCTCTAACACAACCACCATCGAGAAAAGACACGGTAAATGATCCGTCATTATATCATCCCCGCCGTATTCTTTAACCCGATTGTGCGCGTTTTACCTGGTTAGCTCAATTGGGAGAGCGCCGTTCAGCCGAGCGGGAGGTCGCGGGTTCAAACCCCGGCCGGACCAACACTCGGGGTCTTTAAATAACTGAGAAAGTGCTACCTTTGTAATGACATCTGCAAACGGTTAGACTCTCTAGTCTTCTCCGATAAGGACGAAAAACCTTAGCTCCCGTCTCACAGCACTTTCTGACTTTTCTGGTTCTTGTATGATGTAAAAGAACTCACACAGCTGTCCTAAAAGAGTAGGAGACGTAGACCCGGTAGTGTGACCAACCTTAGATCTCAATACAGGGAAAACCTCAAGATCCTCCTTCAGGTGTCGTAATGGCTACCTGTAATCAGTGGATATAAGTGTGTATTTGTTCATGTAACGTTCATGGAGAGAGACGTAGTCTTAGTTCACAAGACAGCCGGCATGGTAACAAATTTCTCAACGTGCCAAAACGGTGGTCCATTTCAGTATCTTTTAGTTTCCATTTGTACCCAAAAAGGAAGTAAAAGAGGAACATTGTGTAAATTAGATTATTGTGATGATTTTTATCGGTTAAAAAGACCTCTTTAGCTTGTGTGTTTTGTTTTCCCCAATGCAGGTCATGCGATATTCTTTTTCCTTAACAATCTTTTTTTTTGTCTATATTGAAAAGCACTGACTTGTATTAATTAATATTCTGTGTGAGTTTAAATAAAAATTGACTTAACTCGACTTGACTTGTGTCTTTAAAATTTCGTCTTATTTTGGTGCATATGTACGCTTACTCTATGAAAAGACAAAGGGGCAAATTCCCTTAAGACCGTCATTTGGAAAACAAAACATACAATCTAAAGAGGTCTATTACGTTTTACCAATGACAAGAAGAATTTCGTTTTTATTTCACTTTGACTATAATACGTGAAACCCGGAAGCTTGGGACCACTTATAAGTGGCACCCAAGACTCTCTCGGTACCCAACTACTTTTTCCTGTAGAATAACTCTTCGAATGAAATTTCAAAAGCTCGAGAAAGGCTAAAGAAGTTCTGTTTAACCAATCTATGCGTCTAAGATATTCGGAGTTTCGTACTTACTTACCAACGATTTTTGTATAGGTTTTGTTTTTCACTTTTTATCACCAAGATATTGCTGCAATTATTGTTTAAAAAAAACAGGGTTTCCTGAAAGCTTAAGCATGAAAACGACAAAACGTCTTCTAGAATCTTTAATGAAAGAACGGCCACTCCATTTCCTCGAACCTTCGACCAGACCCATGAGCCCATGAGAGTTTCGGATGAGACGAAAAAGCCACTTGAAACTACCGAGACGACCAAAGTTTCCCTCAGACATTCGAACAGATTTAGAAATAGTTGTTAGGGCAGCTCTAAATTAACCAAATATGCTTTCAAAGTATAGAGAAAACCGTTTGAGACAACTCTGACGTATTTGGGAAGCTTCACTCTTTGGGAACCCTCGGCTTAATATACACATGCATCTCTTCCAATTACCAGTTTTTAAATCACGGGCGGCTAAAGTTCGGTTGAGTGTACAATGTATTTCAATTGCGTGACTGATTTAGCCATTAACGGCTTTTGAAAAAGAATCAGGAGATTATCCCTCTATTGGGATCACTTTTTGCAGAGATCCCACTGACCCAAGACTAAAGCTAGATGCAAACGGACGCTAAAATTGTCGCCTTTTCAGCCCCGTGCAAAGAGAACGCAACATTGTTGGCCGACGTAACAACTCCCAACCTTTTTGGATGTTACATGTTGCGTCCGTTTGCACACCCTGTTGCATGTTGTTGCGCAGAGTTTGAAACCAGTCAACTTTTTGCTACATGCAAACAGATGCAGCAACTCCCAAAAATGCTGGGAGTTGTTGGCCAAATATGTTTTGTCCGTTTGCACGGGACTTTAAACAGCTTTGAAATTGCTCAGAGGTCGTCGGAAAATCTTCGGACATTTTCGGCAACATTTGGAAATCTTCGGAACTGTATCAGATATCTTCCGATATCTTCTGTGACCGGGCTTACCGTTCTTAAGTCTGGTACCTAACAAATCGAGTTTTTAAAAAAGCATTTGTATTAGCGGGTAAATGCTTAGTTGCTGGGTCATTATGGAAAGGCTTGCGGTCTGATTCGTTGTGGTCAAGGTCCGTCTAAGTTCACACCTGACAATTACCCTATAGTGACGGACTATTTTTGGTATATTAATTACGTACAGCTCTATTTTGCCATGTGTCCTCGCTCGAGAAAATGGGGCCGCTGTTATTAAGGTATTACATTTTCTCAGTAATTTTTACAATCTTGAATTCACATGTGTTTTAGTGGTGTTTCAAGAGCCTTTACAAGGAGTTTTATGACAGTGGGAGGGCAATTTAAGTGGCCTTGAATCCCCTGCATTGGATTTTGAGGTAGGTTAAATATAAACACTATTACTTTTCATCTATTTATTCGGGTATCAGTAACAATACAGGGGTAAAATCAGTGCGCCTAAGTCTTATAAATGAAGGCATATCATTATGTTGCAAGTTTGAAAGATACATGAATGAAGCCCCCATGAAACAGAGAAGTCTGAAAACTCTGTTTTCTTTAAAGAAGCAAAATACCACATCATTCTGTTCGGCTAATGCTCCATCTAAGACGCGGTGCACATGAAACAATTATAGACTAAACCAGACATCAGAGAGTTGTAGTTATTGTTAAAACGGGCCACAATCTTAAACCAACATGCGTTTTGCTAACAATACTCTCCCCGGCGCGCATTGGCTTGTCAAGACTGCGATAATGTTTACTTTAAATTTTGTAGTTCTGTCGTCATTCTGCCAATTCTACCTGATAAGAAGGCGATCATTGTCAATATTGGCGAATTCAAATCGACGAGGAGTATCGAAAAAAGCCGAAATACAATTCACAGCATCGATAAATTGTCTTTATTGCGACCAAAAACGTGAAAATTTTCTTAAGATAAACAAATCCAAAGTCCTTTGTTCAGTGACTGAATAAATCTCCTCGGTTACAAAAAGTTATCAATGGAATTCCGCTCACTTGACGCCAAGTCTAATTTAATGTTTAATTACAGTTAAGGTTTAACCCAACCTTTCTTTAATTCATTTATGTCGATCCCGAAATTCAGTTGTGTATTCATTCATATTTCGCCCAGTTTGACTTAGTGCATCCACTGCAACTGCGCAGAAATGTCGATGTAAAGAGCATGTGAAAGTCATTCTTGTTGTAAAGACTATTTTTGTCCACTGCGTTGATTCGGTAAATAGGTCGCTGTGAAATAGATAAAAATACTGGCGTTTCAATGCTATGTGAATAAATTTTATTTTCACTCTTAAAAACGCGGCGCCAACGGAATAGGGTAATCTCAAATTCAAGCTGCTTGTATGTGACGTAAGCCTGCTACACTAAACATAAAATGCCTAACAGTTGAATCAAAAGCAAGTGACAGGAATTATAAATTCAACTTTATAATGCCTAGACTGTCCAGAAGCATAGGCTCAAACAGCAACATTGTAAATAACAAGCGTTTATGGCTTACAAAACTACACGGAAGCTATAACTCTCGTACAGAGAGCTGCTGCTACACCGACGCGTCTTAGTAGACTGTTATGTAGTAGAAAGGAAAAGACAAGACACTGACACAATGTTCACTAGAGTCTCGGTATAAAACTAGTTAGTACAAATTATTTAAGGTTTGTAGCGTACTTTCACTTTTTTAGCTCATTTTGTTCTTTTCTGTTCTGTGGCAATTGCACACGTTCTTTGCAATTCTTTTTGTTGCAGTTGATGCTTTTTCGCTTGAAGTTTTTAATAAGAAAACTGTCAAAGAATCATAAAACCTTATGTGGCCAGTTGTTTATCCTTCAATGGCTTCCATAAACTATCACCTACTAGGCACATACTAGTAGGCACTCAACAGTCTCACTTGCCTCAAATAGAAACCATCTAACTTGTACCATCTAGCTCCATCTACTGACGTGTATACATCTTCGTAAATCAATCAAAAACCTTCGGTCACTCCTCTTTCTTTCCTTTTTTAAATTACCAACGGACTTAATTGTTTTCATTCTCTCTGTTATGTGTCTTTCAAATCGAAGACCGTGAGATGAGACCGAAACCTCTGGCCCAAGTTGTTCAAAAAGTGGATAACGCTATCCACCGGATGAGCGACTATCCAATGCATAGCGCAACTGGTTTCCCTAACACTTATTCGTTGGATATTAATTTATCCGGTGGATACTCGGCGCTATCCAGCTTTTGAACAACTGGGACCAGTTCTATAAGTTTTGAAGTCCCTGAAACTAGACTGGATAATTCTACAAGCAGAGGTTTTTTATTCATTTTTATGTGAATGGCCCACCACTTAATTGCTTAGCTAGTACGTTTGATACCGAGACTATAATCGGAATCCGGAAAAAAACGTAGGCAAAGTGAATAGATTGAATATAGTAAACCATGTTGCTTTCTTTTTAATTACAGTGAAGGAAGATTGAGACGCTTATCTAGCAGAACTACAGCAATATTCAACTATGAAAGGAAAAAGACGTTCGCCAAGATTTCATAGCGGAGTGACAAATGGAAATTTAAACGGACAGAAAAGTATACATAAACAGCAAAAGTATACTACCTCGTTGGCGCTAACAGAAAAAGAATTATCGAAGAAAACGAAAATGATTTCAATTTGCCTCAATCTTTGCGTTGCTCTGTCAACCTTCAACTATACTCCAGCTAGTCTGATATTTATTCAGTTTTCGCTGTGGAGTTTTATCTTGTTAACAAATGATCCACTCTGACTGAACTGAGGCGTGCTGATAGATATCATGCCGAATTTTGCTGAGTTGCTGATTGGCTAAATGAAATCTTAAGCTTGGAGCCAGTGATCATTGGCGAAACCAGGGAGTACCAGCTATTTCTACTTTACGTTGCGCAGTTTACAACACGCGAACAAAAAAAATCCGAGGCGATTTTCAGTAAAAATCGAATAAAGAGGACCATATATTAAGCGGTCAGCCTGTATTAAGCAGAAGAATGGAACAGCTTGTTTTAAAAGTTTCTTTGAATCCATATTTTCGGCAAAAGGAGCCTGTACAGTGGACGCCTTTATAGGCGGACACAAGCGAAGATCTCATGCTTGTCCAGTTGTTACAGGTTTCACTTTATAGAAAAAACCGTCTTAATCGGACCCCGTGGAAAGCGGACGCGACTGTCATAAAGTCCCCTTTTCTCTTTCTGTTTTGTTGTAGGAAATCGTTTATTTAGCGGGTAGCAGAGCTGTGTCCCCTTGAAGTTCATTTTACTACAGCCTGTGTGGCTGGCAGAATTTAGCGCTTTTCTGTCCTTTAAAAAACAACAACATACGTTTCAAAACTAAAAATTTCTAACCCAGTAGCGAGTGTACTAAAGGATGAAGTCTGTATCTTAGGCTTGACCTTTCGGGACTTCTTCAATAAAGATCCGGGACACCGAATTCCAACCTTTGTATGCGCTGAAATTTCCTTATGAGACACAGTTGCCGACCGCTGCAGAGCCTAATACTGAATAAAAGAAACTTCTCAATATGCTTATAATCTACTTTATTTTGCGCAGTGCAAGAATTAGGAATCCGTTTTATTAATCTTTAGAGTCCCTTTTAAGCTTGCGCTTTAGGAATTTCTTCAACAAAGATCCGGGATACTGAATTCCATCCTGTGAAGCCATTAGCGTTCCCATATCCGTTGCAATTGCATATCCAGAATCCCACGCGCACCGTTCCTTTGGGTATGTCATTACAGCGTCCCTCGATATGGCGGACACGGAGAACATTATCAGAGCTTCCTTTTTCCAAGTACACAACCCCGTCAATAGGTAAAGGAGACACACATTCGGCGCCATTAAACCGGAAGTACCATCGTCTGCAGCATTGGTTACAGCTTGCAATTCTGAGATTACCGGTCCAGGATACATGAAGGGCTGTTTCAGGAAAATTCTTGGTGAAAACACAGTCCTGTTATAAATATTGGAAAGAGAGTATTAAGGCGAAAACAATCGATGGGTAGGGAGTCGTCAACAGAGAAAGCTGTTGAAATTCACCTTCTTTGCCATCTTCTTGCGTTTCAGAATTATTATGTGCATTAACTTTTCGTCGTCAGCCCGTTCTTTTCATAAACTTGTTCAATGAACCCATTAATTACAAATTTCGAAATGTGACTTTAAAACTCGCTTACATCTAGAAATTAGCCATTCTGTTGCTTGTATCGTCAAAATCTCTCTCCTGTCTCTTGCACAACTTGTCAAAACTTACCCTGCATTTAGTCATGTTACCTTGTCCGATCACCTTCCCGCAAAAGATCTCACATAAGCGCTTTCAATGCGTCTTGCAGTTTCCTTTTTCATTAACCTACAAACTATAAAACTCGCCTTGATCAAACCACTGTCGTTGTCATCATTCAAGTTTTTCCAGGCGCATTCTTTCCAGTTCTTAAACGGCATCGCGCCAGGCTCCCCTTTTTGTCCAGCAGGACCCTGGTTCCCAGGATCTCCTTTAGCCCCTTCCTCTCCCTTAACACCAGCAGGTCCCTTATCACCAGGAGGTCCCTGAGGTCCCGTCTTCCCCTGCAATCCTTGATCACCTTTAGCTCCATCACGGCCATCACGTCCGTCACGTCCGTCGCGGCCTGGTGCCCCAGGAGTACCATGCTTGCCGTGCATGCCGGGAATACCGCATGCACCATAACAGAACGATGGAGTTTGCTAGAGTCAAACAAGGAAAAAATAGAAATAGAGGCATCTCTTTCGAATTGTTGCGACCGTTTCTAACGCCCATTACCAGAAATGTTAAGCTTTAGTTTTACTTTCAGTTTTGTTTAATTTGGTTGGGGGACCCTCGGCTTCAGGTTCCCCTTTGGCTTTTCTTTTTTTTTTTTAACCCTTGTTACCCACAATCGCATCATTTCCAGCTGGTCTCCTAAGTCCAATCTTCCCTAACCTTCGATCAAGCGGTTTTTGTTTTGTTTGTTTCTTTTTAGAAGAGAGAGGAAAAGAGAACGTTGGATACACTTTAAAACACCTGCTCGACCTATCAATCATCAAATTCCTACAAGGCGCAAAAAATGTCATGGTTTCCATGGTCACCTTTCAATTGGCTCAAGCATGACCATAACGCCCGTCACGGCCTGGTTCCCAAGGAGAACCAGGCTTGACGAGCATTCCGGGAGACCAACATAACAACAAAAGACAGGAGTTTGCATAATGTCGTTGCGGACCAACGCGCGCCTTACAGGTTACCAAGACAGGAATGGGAACATCACAATACTAAGATAACTCTCTTTTTTATAAATTCATCTGCCTTCTTCAGTCAATTAGCTACAACGTGAATTGACCAATATGTAGTTTTTGATGTTTGAATGTGTACCAGGAGCCCATCACATAGGCTCTTGCGTGTACACACACTCGGCGAAAAAACTTCTGTATCTATCTGATCTCGGACATGGTCCCTTCTCTATATTCTCTAACTTAGTGTAATTACCAAATTTTGTTTTAAGTGAACGAGTGGCAATAATAACGGAAATGTGTTAAAAGGGCTCCAGTCTGTCTTTAAGTGACCCTTCATTGATATTGTTCGTCGTCGTATCGTCAAGTGCTATAAACCTGGGCCTTGAAGAGATAAAGGGACAAAATCATTTCTCTCACCGTGGGCTGGGTGGTTTGCTTGTTTCCATTGCTGGTCGTCACAACCACAATGCAAGAAGTCAGCAAAAGGAGCAGTAAACTGAAAGAAAAAAAAAAAGAAAAAAGATCCTTGTGCCATGATTGGATGAAATAATGATCGCCTTTTTCCCGAGAAATATACAGTGAAAGACCATATTTCTAATACTAAACTAGAAAAAGGCGATCATTATTACATCCAAACACGGCACAAGGATCTTTCTTCCCATTACAATCTTATTCTAAGAAAACGTTTAAAAAAATGTCCCGAAAAGCGCTCGAAAACACAAACGAAATGTGCTCCTGCCCCTTGGGCATCCTATAATACTCCTTGAATCGAATTAATTCAATATGGCCGCCGTATCGGTAAAAAGGTCTGTGGATAATCAACTCCTCTTTAGGGGTATGAGAGCTTTAGTATTCACAGCGGCTTGAATATAAAAAAAGAGGAAGAAAAAATTTGAGTTTGATAAAATGACCCTTCTCCTTAAAAATGTAAAAAATGAAGTCTTTTGGCTGGAGTGGAAGATAATATAGTAAAGGTGTGGTAAGATAAGACGAGGTAAGTGGAAGAATGCGGCTCGTTCCTCAGTGCTTACCGCTGTACTATGAAGCGCTTCCCGAGAAACGGTTATTATATACCGTTACTTTGATGTATAATGTTCGCGCCTCAAAGCTAAACGACAACTTAAATTATATAAATGATTCGCGCGGTCCATTTAACTGGGTAATCAGGTGACCGTCCGTACATCCCTCCTCCCCATGCATGTAAGCCAACGTTAAATGTCACGTTTACTACCAGCTAGGCCAGAGCTTTTCTGAGGCATGCCAGGAGCCCACGGACACGGAAAATGACAATAGCCTGTCAGTTATATACTCCATCCATACGAAGACGAATTGACAGATGTCAAAGCCGATTCTTTTATTTCGACTACATTTTAATGTCTACACTGACGTGGATAGATAACAGAGAAAGAGCTGGCGGGGGCGAGAGATAAAAAAGGAGGCGAGTTTCGTTGGAAGAAAAACAGGAAACTTTTTGTAGCAGAGGTGAAGAACGTGGGCAGGAACGTTTCGCGTTGTAGTCATGCAAAACATCAGGGAAGAAATTTACAAAAAACCATGTTTCATCTCCGATGAATAGTTGGTGGTGTTTCATTAGGTATCGAGATTCATCCACCTGACCCAAATGGTCGTCATTTAAATTAGTTTGAGAGCGAGTGTTTCCAAATACGTCAAAAGTGTCTCTAAGTACTCTCATGTTTTCTCTATACTTTTTTTTTCTTTAATTTTGACTACAAACTCTTGATCCGTTCACGATGTCTTAGGGGGTCTTTGGTTGTCTGGGAAGTTTGAGGTGGCTTTTTCGCCACCGAGATTGTTAGCTACCCTGATGGGTCTGGTCGAAAGTTCGATGACTTGAGTAGTCGTACTTTCATTAGAACATTTTGGGGACGTTCATTTACCTTTATACCGAATTTTTCAGGAAGACTTTAGCCTGAGAGAAAAGGCGATATTTCGCGAGGACAACACTGGTTCCCACTTGGTCATTTTGCGAGGAAACCAGTCATGGCGTCGTGAAATGTTGGCTGTTTCTCAGGCTAAAGAGGCCTTTTTTAACTAATTTGTCTTGGTAACAAAATGTGAAAAACACACAACATCCGAAAATCTTAGACAAGTTGTAGAGAAACGCTGAATATCTTGGACGAATGGATTAACGTTCTTCAACTAGAAATTATTAGCCTTTCTGGAGCTTTAGGAATTTCTAGGTAATATTTGCTCCTTGGAACAGTTAGTTACAGAAAAATAGTCGTTAGGTTCCCCTGCATGAACCGTGGGCCGGTATGAAAACGCATGAGAGGCGGGCACATCCCTTGGCCAGCCAAACGCCACGAATATGTTCGTCCGGCTTTGAACGTTCCTTAAATCACTTCAGTTTGTTAGCAGATTGTATCCTAGCATGTACTACATGTCAGTAAAACTAAATTAAGGGAAACTGAAAAATATTCAGTTTTTAATCTTACCCTCGGCGATGAGTCTTTGGATGCAAGAAGGCTGGTTTAGTGATTTTAAGAGATATTCCTTACCCTTTGTAGTGTCACAGGGGCGGATCTAGGGGGAGGGTGCAGGGGGTGCGCACCCTCCCCTGAGATTACCTGCGGTTTTCTAATACAACTGGTATTCTGCAAAAAAAAAAAA
>CALNXI010002989.1:0-10382 GCA_942486025.1 Porites evermanni
TGTAATGCATTACAGTCGACTCTCTCTTAAAGGACACCTCTATAAGACGGACACCTAGAGTTGGTCCTTGCCTTTGCTTATTCCCTTTATTTGACTCTCTATAAGACGGACATCTCTCCAAGACGGACACTTAGTGGCGGTCCCAAAGGTGTCCCTCTTGGAGAGAGTTGACTGTATTTTCGTTTCTGCTCTCAGAGAACGGATTTGTCCAGATAAGCTTCAGCATATCCCCCTATGGACCGAATCAATTTATTTTTATCAAGATTCAACTTAAGGAGTATTTAATTTACATTTGGCATCACTGTAAAATTTGCATTTCTCTCAGCAGAAATGAAAACAGCATGCCAAGTGGAAAAGATCTTTAGTCAAACTCTTTATTAATTTGATTTAATGAATTCTGCTCTGCTTTCGTGAGTTAGCAATGGAGAATTACCAAATGCAAAAACATTTTTATTTTTCTGGATAAGTAGTTCAGTACCTTATTCACCGTAAATTGCTTAAAAAATTATGCCCTTCTTCATGAGCCTGCTGGTCAGTATAGTTTCACGATTTTAAGGATTGTTCGACAAACAAACGACGCAGTACATACTCACACATATTACACCCTAACCAATAATAGTTTCCGAAATACTAAATAAACACCCAACACCTTTGTCTCCCCATATATTATAAAGCGATCCAAAAGGAATTCTTACTGTTAGGTTTACCTCGTCAACAATGGTATTGTGCGGCCCTTCGTAAAGATTTTCATCCGCAAACTTCCAATCGCTTCTATTCAAGGTACATCTCCTTTCGTAGAGCTCAATGGGTTGGGTAGCTGTGCTGTAAACTACTAGGCTGTCAGCGGACGAACTGTTAGATTGCAGACACGACTCGCTTTGCTTGGCGCACATCCATGGAGGCTCGTACGCAGTAAACACCATGATAAGTGATTGGTAGGTGATGGAGAAGAAAATAGGCAGGAATATGGCTAGAATGCGAATCTGAAATGGACCAAGCTGGCCAATTTGTCTCAAAACTGTATCCACGTCTGAAAATTTCTTGCCTTCATTGGAATTATCGGACAATCCCTGAGGGTTTTGAGTCATTTTTCTTTTGTCTTTCTTTCTTTCTTCCTTCCTTTCTTTCTTTCAGGCTGAGGTCAAACCACCATCCAAGTCGGTCATCAAAGTGTCTAAATTTTGGTTAATTTACATTATTGTTACATGAAATGGGATTTCTTTGTTCTTTTCGGAGAGAACATTATACATAAGGGATAAACCATTTTACTTTTGACGGGGGGGGGGGGGGGGGGGCAATTTTGTCTTGCTAAGAATTGGGGTATGCCTGGCTTATGCCTATACAAGTTTAGAAAAGGAAACGATACATGTACGTCAAGCACTGCTTTCTCTCCAGGCTGTTACAAGCGGTTTTAGTTCTTTGCAGTGTTATTTTTTTTTTTTTTTTGTTTCTTTTTTTTCTTTCGGGCTGATATCAAACTACCATCCAATCCGGGTTTAAATTTTGTTAATTTTTGTTTATTTATATTTTTGTTTAATAGAAAGGGGTTTTTTTTTTTTTTTTGGGGAAGAAAATTTAAAATAGGGGATAACCCTTTTTTCTTTTGGGGGGGGGGGGGGGGTGGTGGGCAATTTTGTCTTGCTAAGAATTGAGGTATGCCTAGCTTATGCCTATACAAGTATAGAACAGGAAACGATACATGTACCTCAAGCACTGCTTTCTCTCCAGGCTGTTACAAGCGGTATTAAGTCTATGCAGTGTTACAGTGTTAGGTTACAAAAAGAAATGAGAAATTCTGCTTGATGTCTGCCTAATAGAGGTTGTTTAAGACACTTATTTTAGGGCCGGACTAAATATCCGCTTAATATAGGGTGTCAGCTGATCCGAGGGTTTACTTAATAGAGGTTTCACGATAGAATAATTTAAAAATTCCTATAGCACTTTTTCGAAATTGATCAAAAGCGCTTACAGTAACTGATTAAATTACATGTGAGAACATGAATTACATCGATATTAAATAAATAAAATAATAATAATAAACAAAACTGTAAAGTGATTGGTTAAAAGGAGAGGTCTTGATCACTCTACCATAAAACTTTACTTTGATAAAATGGTTTTACTAATAAATCCTTGAAATAGTTTATAGCTATTAACACTATTAATAGTTATTGTTTATTTAAATAAAAGATATCAGATATGTTGAAGATAGCTGAAAGTTATATTTTGATGATGACATGAATTTTATATTATACCAGATCCAGTGAAATGGTTCAAATTTGTTTTAATACAAGCAATAGATGAAAATGATGTATTTATGATAATTATGATATGAAACACAGAGGTGACTTATATTAATTACACGGGATTCTTGTCTGTTGTTAGTTTTTCAGTTGGTCTAACAGGATCCTACGAGTAGAAAGGCTTGGTCGATTTTTTTTCCCCTTGGCCCACTTTCTCTACTTTTGCTGTGCAGGAAATTTTTTGGGGGATTGCCCAACCCCCCCCCCCCCTCCCCTCAAAAATAAAACGGTCAATCCCTGACCCTCGATCAACTGTCTGAAAAGCTGAGTGCATCCTCGGAGAACAAGGAGCAGTTAGTCGGGTCGAGACAAAAGGCGGGACAAAAGTTTTTGAAAACTTTTGTCGCGCCTTTTCTCAGGTCTGACTGACTGCCCCTGGGTCTCCGAGGATGAGCTAAGTGAGGCTTTGATTGTTTTAAGGGAAGAGCGGGGTTAATGAACCGCTAATTAAAGAGATAAGTCACATATCCCTCTTGCAAATTTATTCATAATTTCCTAGAATTTACAAATATTTAGTAAACACGACACTAAAATTACCAAAAATTATACTGAGCAGTGTTTTCTTCGTCCCTGGCTTTCCGCTTGGGCGCCCAAGAAATCAGTTGCTGTTCTAAGCAAAGACATCGGACACAATTTCCTTCTACTCGTCGCTCACTGTCGCAACCTCGTTCCCAGGTTGTCTCTCCTACCCGTAGGGACGGGTAGGAGAGAACCCTGGGAACGAGGTTGGCACTGTCACTGTCATTTATTGGTAGCGCGTTGTGTGAGTCATCTCAAACAAAATGGGAAATTTTGTGGATTCCATGCAGCTGTGACTTCTACTCTTGACCTGTACTTAAAACTCGTTACACCTGGTCTGGACACTGGAGGCTGTGGCGGGATATCTTGGAAAGGTAATCAGTGGCAGAACCACCGAACTGCGGCTTAGAAGCCGCTGAGAAATTGAGATTGCACGTCTCTGCACAGCTTTTCTGAACAATAAAAGTGAAAATGCTAGAGTTGAAATCATATTAGTGCGTGGACATCGCCGCAAGTATTATGATCACATAAACAGACTGGCATTTAGATTGTTTTCACAGTTCTTTTTTTTTTTTCAATTCTTATGCTTTAAGGTTTTGTACAAGGTCACAAATTGCATGAAGATATTTTTACCAGTTTTACACTATTTTAATAGAGCAGTGTTGCAGCTGTTACACAGAACCTATCTAAGCTTGACATGTCCGCGGTCATGGTCCACAAACCCGGCGAAATTGTGAACGTATCTGCGACCTATTGGCCTTAAGGCCCTTCTCGCATATTACACAGAAAACTTTGTCTTTTCTGCACTCTACAGAGATAAAACAGATAGCTAATTATATAAAACGATGGCAATTTTTAAAACGCTCTACTATTTTTTATTGTTGCATGCGCTACGATTCAATTTCACTTGCGCATACTCGCAACGTAACGTTATCACTTGCTGCTTTGGCGCAATATACATCTATTTCAAAACAGGTTGTCGGAGAGATCGGCGAATGGCAATTGTTGAACGGACATTGTACAACCGATAGGAACTGTGGGTTTTGAATATGATGGTAAATACTAACCTATCTAAGCTGGTCAATAATGATGCCAGCTCCATTTAGTGAAGACCTTCGATGGCAGGTTATATTTTTATAGGTTTGTCCATGTTCTTCAGCATTCCCTTACAGAGGTTTCATTTTTCTTGGGCGTTTCTGAAAGAACAGTTGAGCGCTATATTTCTAAATTTCTTGTGACTGGTGATGTAAAGTCGGAAACAATAGGCCGTTCATAAGAGGAAACGAGGAACGTCTTTCGATCGGAAAAAAGCGTGAGTTTCTTTTGTCTTCGGAGTCAAGAACCCGTTCATAGTTGGTGTATTCATTTTCACGCAAAGTCAACGCAACTTATGAAATTTTGCATATCAAATAGCGTAACCACAGTTCTTTTTGGTCGTTCTTTTCCGACATTCGCTGTTCGCCATTCTCTACGACAACCTTAAGCTTTTTTGAAATAGCTGTATAACTGCTATAAGGGCGGTCAAACTTCAAATGTTTGGCGACAAAACATGTCGCGTTCACGTGAAAGTCTTACCACGCACGTCATGGAAACAGCAGACACAAATACCCTTCGCGCCACGAACGCGTGCGAACTTTAAATCGATTTCGAATAATTATTATGGGGCAGTAGGATTCGCTCTCTTAGTAGATTCTCTCCTGACTAGCTAAGCTCTGCTAAATTTTGCTAAAACGAAGTGCTTAAGTCGTTTTGTTCATTGATATCTGTTGTCACGGTCAAATTTACAATTCCTTGAGTTTTCTGATCACTTTCATTGTCCTTGTCCTTTATGAAAACCTGAAAGATAGAGAAAGATAACACTTCACGATCAAGAAAGCAAATTCAGAGGTGAGTATGGCTAAACGTATTATTAACGCACTTAATCACCTTTCACGTACAAAGCTCCCAGTGGTCGTGTTCTTTTTCTACATCTACCCATGGAATTCTCAAGGACGAAAAGTTTAGATAATTTGTATACACAAATATGTGTTGTTTTTAACAGTTTTTCCCCCGTCGCGGCAGATGACTAGAAAAATGTTGTCGAAGCACGGTCAATAGCACTTGTTTTATCATGTTCAAAGCACAGAAAATTAAGTTAAAGGGAAGCAACTGTTATAAAAATAAGGTCGCATCGTCCTTAAGATACCACTTTCAATGCCTCGATTTGGTTGTCGCTTACAGAAGGTGGTCTCTTTTTGGGTCAAACTGCAGGGTGCGGAACTAGGTTTAACCCTATTCACCCGGACTTTGTTTTGTCTTCCTGCGACTGGGGGGTGGGGGTTGGGGGGTTCGGAGGCCCCCCTCCATAACGTCAACTGCTACCAAAATGACATGCAATGACGAACTTATCTGATTTCCAAATTCTCAACAAAACTTGATTGACACAATGATTGCCACCTAATCTGACGTCATTATGACGTCATATTGTTGAATTTATTGGCAGAACCCAAATTTCCTTCAAAGTAGACATAAAGCGAATAATACTTAGATTTTAAGGTTTCTAATAAAATCAAGGAAGGTAGCTAACACATAAATTATCGTTCACAATAGCAGTGATGCCATGATGACGTCATTTAGGGACGGACCATTAGAAAAGTGATGGGGGGGGGGGGAACAAAAAAAAAAAATTAANTTGTACCTACAACATACACTGTATACTGTATTATAATAAAAATAATAAAATAAAATTTGTAGTAAATAAATATTAGAATTTGGTAGCTTTGTAAATATTCTATAAAATTATTTGAGTCCATAATAAAAATTAGAGGATGCGTCTTACCGCCTTGAATAAGAATTCTATAATACAATGAAAAAGTGCATTCACACGTAGTAGCAAGTGTTAAAACTTTAACTATCAACGACATAAACAGCAACACCGCTACCGGTACTTTTAACAAAAATTAATTCCTTATAATGTCAGTGGACATCTTCGCCCGTCAGGGCATTTTGACAGAATGCAGCCAGCTACCAGACTATGTGGAACTCTCACACGAAAGGTGAGTCTTACATTTATTTATTTATTTATTTATTTATTTATTTATTTTAGTAAAATGTAGCCTAAGTTCATTTAAGTTATTACAGAGCACCATAAAAATTAAATAACTTTTAACAATCATTTTAATATTTCACTTTTACTAAACAGGTACCTTCTTTTTGGATTGACATTTTGGAGTGGAGGGCACTACAGAGCGGCTGTTTTGGTGAATGGAGTATGGCATCATTAAGATGGGCTGTGGGAGAGGAATTCCAGAGGGCAGGGACTGAAAAAATGCGCAGGGAAGCCGTCCACTCCAAGTGGCTTCCTCCTCCCTCACTGTGTGTACATTTTCGAAAAGATTTTGCATTAAAGTGGCCTGTATCCTTTGATCTGTTGTGAGTGTAGAATAATTTATAAAGCACAAAAACATAGATAAGGAATCAAGATTTCGCTGTTCAAAAAAAAGCAATATTTTTCTAAAAAAAAAAATTCGTGCAGAGGGGCTCACCTGAAAAAAAAAAAATCCTGCACAAGCAGTGAGCGAAAAACAAAAATCGTGCAAGCTGAAAATTCCCCACCCCCCACCCCCCATCACTTTTCTAATGGTCCGTCCCTTATTGCCAAAAAAGAAAATGGAAGCATTCACCATCTTGAATCCTCCATTTTGAATTATCTAAATGTACTCCATTTTACTTAAAACTAAAACAAATCGAGGTATTTTAAAACAGAAAACTTAATCTGAGTATATATGAACTAAAAACATCAGCCAAATATAAAATTCCGGGAGAAACGATTATGATACAATTTTCCCAGTGAGATACATTTACGGAATAGACGTCGCTAAGTTTGGTGGTCCTAGCTGCTTGAACGCTTTTTAGCGTCCCCCGGTCTGAACAGGGTTAACCTTATTTCTTTTAATTTACTTCAAATTCTAAACCGGCTACAAACTGAACAGTTTAATGTGTGTTTTCAATAAGGAAGCATTACGTAATACAAAGTTCAAACATTGAACAACAACAGTCATTGTGCATGTTTTATTGGATCAGTATAAGATTCTGCCAATAGTGACCACCTACATGTACCCCTCCCTAAAACCAACGTTAACAGTAAGTTCTTACTAAGGGCAAAATTTTGAGGTTACCTTGTATCGTATATTTCAATGTAAACCCAAGATGCAATTTAAATCCACAGCAAGCATCTTTATCAAAGTGGTCAATAGATCTTAATCTACGAACGCAAAATGTTTAGTCGCTGCCCCAGAAAGAGGTTGTGATAACCTATGGCAGGTAGTCAGATGTGAATGCTAAAACGCGTTTCCAACTATGAAAGCGCTATAAATTTAAAACGAAAGACTTTCAATTGGTACTTGGAATGAGTGACTACTTATTACAAAGGGTGCACATAGATGTTCGACTGTATATTATTTGAAAGGTTTCTAATCTTACTCAACCCCCTCCCCATAATAATTTTGTACTTACTCCCTTCTTCTCTAATTCTTGCTCAAGTGACGTCAAAAGCTCCAGAAATGTTGGACGTTTCGAAGGTTCCAAGTTCCAGCATGAACTCATTATTTGATAGCTGAATATTAAGTAAAGTCACGAAATTTAATTTAAGAAGTTTATGAGCTAAGTCCAAAAGACAACTTTTGTGATATCAGCTTTTATTACGTTCATTTTGAAGTCCCTGGTGATCCGTGCAATCTGATTGGCTCTCAACAGCAGTGTGAATTAATCAGGGCTCTAACTAGTTTTGCTCTAAATTGCATGTTTTCTACATTGCATCAATTTCGTTTTAATAAATAACATCATTCAAATAAACTGTAAAAGCCAAATATTTAAAGTGAAATCTTGGAAGTTATGATTATCATCATCATTATTATACTTCATTATAATAATTATAAGAACTTACATCTCATCCGAACATCCATCTGGTTGTTTTAACTTTTTTCCAGCCTTTAAGTAGTCTATAATTTCTATGCCTCCCAAACCGGAGTATGGCATTTTTCCTATAATAAGAAAGAAAAAAACCATAATTGCAAGTTAAAGTAAATGATGTGCAGGCTTATTACTATTTTTCTTCTTCTTCTTCTTCTTCTTCTTCTTCTTCTTCTTCTTCTTCTTCTTCTTCTTCTTCTTCTTCTTCTTCTTATTATTATTATTATTATTATTATTATTATTATTATTATTATACACGAAGGGTCAGGTTGGGCAAGCGGTTGTTGCTTGCTACCAATCGATCATAGCGTATATATCCGTTTAACTGAAATACGTCATAATTTAACATTTCGTGTCATTTTTACATCAAGTAGTGGGTAGTGATACGTAATCAGGCTTGATAGGAGTAGGTGGTATCACAGTTCAGTTATAGATAATATAATGGTAAGCTGTACCTCCAGATTCTATTTCCCACATCACTACTCCAAATGACCAGCTGAAAAATAAAATTTTCTCATGTCATGAAAGATATTAATCATCGTGGATGATGTGTATAAAAGGATTAGTTTATCGTTTGTCTCACGACTGTCACTTTGATATTGATCGCGACGCTCCGGCCGCACACTGCAGGTTTTCATCAGACGATAATGTCGATTTATCTAGTCGGACTATATGTGCCAACGTGGTTGTTAGTGCTACCGGGCAATATCCGCTCTCTGGGACGAAGTTAAGTTCATTGACCGAGACCCCCACTGGTTCTCTCGTAGAGTTTTAGAGGCTGTTCACATAAGACTTCACTGTAACAACATTATTACATTTACATTTTTTTTGAATTCGCTTTTTTTTCGCTGATCAAAACACAAATATTAGCTCGTGAGGGTATGATGATTGTTTAAATTCAATGGTTTATGGTATTAAAGCTTTTTTGTCTGATTATCTAAGGTAAAATTGGTTTCTCATGGTGGCTTCCGGTCGCAACCGCGCGTGGCGAACTTGAAATATACAGGCCAGCAAAAGTCATGGAATAGCATGCCGTAGGACCTCAACCGGCGTATAAAACCTTTCAAGAAGTTTTGATTGTTCTTTTTTTAGTGAAGAAGTAGGTGTTTTTGTATACGTATTTGCCATTTCTTATAAAACTTTTTTCTGTTTATGTTTGATAATGATGCTTAGCTGGTGTTGTGTTACGAAAAATATAAAGACGTCTTTGTTATTTTTATTGTTTGTTGGAGCTGTTCCCCTCCTTTTAATTTTATCTCCGATAGACGTCACTTTGTACTTTAGCGGTCTCGGTGTTTTCGACTGCATAAGCCGAACTTGTTGAAGTAAAAGCATGTGCGCTCACCGTACGGTTGATATACTGCATCGATGAATTATTTAACTGACATTATATGAGCACCACGATCACAAACAAGTAACGAAGAGAAATCTCACACCTAGAATACGTATTTATTTCAAGACAAGTACGTGGAAATCATTTGTTAATCCATGGAGAGCTTTATCAACGAACGTTAAAACAGGACGTACTGAAGCAAAGACCTTCCTCGCTAGCTTCTAAGAACATTTGCGTGGACTGCCTTGCGATCGTAAGCTAGTTAACTAATAATCGGCGGCTAAAACACTCTCTCTGACTTAACAAGAGATATACTTAAAACAGTAAAACGAAAATCGTAAATAGCTCGAAACAGCAAAGGTACAGAAGGTTTTATAGGCAAAAGAAGTCGCTTTCCACCGTTGTTCAACTGTCGCGTCCCTGTTGAACTGATAGGATCACGTGCGTTCGGAAGCTTGATAATATAGTATGAAGCGACGCATCATGGGATATATGAAATTCCCCCCCTTTCCACCAACCCAACTGGACAAATCAACCCTGCGGTCATGTATGAAACTGTATATTACGCCGCTATTTATTGACTCGATGATTTACATTACACACTACGTACCTTTTGCATATCTTGTCATTTCTTGACAAGACTCACCAGATAGACTTCGATTGTTGACAGGTTATTTTAAGTTTGTGTTTGACACAAAAAGTCAAATTATGACGTCACAAGGACTGACGTCACCAAATTGGTTAAATAATTTTTTCTTTAATTTCATCGTGAAACTTATATTATCTGAAAGAGAATTAGACTGGAAGTAAAACGCTGAAAATCGTTTCTCGAACTCTTTAGTTTACTTTTTAAACTTTTTTGCAAAATGAGATGATTTTCAGGTTACGTAAACCTTTTATAGTTGCTAAAAATTGTATCGTTTTAGATTTTCGTTGTTTGACGCAAAAACGCAAATTTAAGAGAAACAAAAATAATCACGTGACCTTTTAATGACGTCACAAATCTACTTTCTTGGTTTTGGTGCAGCTGGGAATTTTCTTTTGTGAAATTTCCTTTTTTATTTAGTTTTCGACAGTAAAGATGTGTTATGTTTATATTAAATAACTATGGTGACGCGACAATAAAATGCTTAAATTTAGATTTATTTAACCCTCGGACATACAGGGCTAAGGTTTTTCTGAGTTTTTTCCTTGTTCTTTCATCGCTCGCGTGCATTTTTAGTCAAGTTTAGTGATGTTCAGTTTCTATGGTTACGAGACATGACGTCATAAGTAGCAAG